>QEPC01007393.1:725358-740829 GCA_003113815.1 Sphenodon punctatus | reverse complement strand
GGGGGATGTTGCGTGGGGGGGCAGGAGGTTTTGGCGGGCATTTTGGAGGGGCTCAGAAAAGTAGACTCACGTAACTTTCCTGATGCCCTGTTTTGCCTGTGAGCAGCTGCTCTACTGAGCATGTGCGAGCCAGCAGGACTGTGCTGTGTTTTGCCAGTGAGCAGCTGCTCTACTGCACATGTGCGACCCCACAGAACTGGGTTTTTTGATTATAATAATTTGGTTTTGGCTCCATCAATCAGTATCATATTTCAAAAGCACTTGTTATTGATCTCATTCTCGAAGCCTGTGAAGTTTGGGGGCTCAACTCATCCAGGGGCAGGAGATATTGATGATTCAAATACGTGAGGATGGTGTGCATTTTGACCACAACCAATTAACATTTAAGCAGTTATAACATTTTATTTTTCTAATGGATTTTTTTCAAACTTTGTGGATATGATGGACCTCACAACTTACAGCCATGGTTAAATTTTCAGAAATGTAGGTCAAGCGGTTTGCTCAAAATTGGGACTGCAGCAGTCCCCAGTTTATAACGAACAGTGGCTGTGCATTTAAGTTTCAGGCAGCTACCGCTGCCTGAAAATAAACAAAATAGTTTTAGCCAGAAATACATTTGTCAGTGTTTTCCCTTTATCTCAACAACAAAATGTCATTTTCATTTCTTTTTTTGTTGTTATTTTTGTCATTTTTGTTATTGCAATAATGATAATGAAAACAACAATTTTAATTATCGTTATTGTAATAATGAAAATGACATGCACACCCCTAGTGATTATGTACATTAACTAGGAGAGGGAAGAAACTTCCATGAGCGCAATTGCATCTCTATTGTCAAAGCAGGAGTTGTTTGCTGCCCTCATAGTATCTGCGAAGTCTCATCCAGCGAAGCTTTTCTGGGTGGTGAGGGGGGTGGTCAATCCAGCCTCCCTCCTCCTGGAACTGGAATCTTCCAGTGCCCACTGTGACATGTTTCTTGATTACTTCGTGAATAAAATCACTCATATTCACCATGATTTTGACACCAAACTTATTACGATAGGAGAGCCAGAGGTTATGGAAGCCCCTTCTTTTCTGGTTACATGGAAGCCGTTTCACTGGGTGATGACCACTAATGCAGGGGATGTTCTTGGGTTGGTTAGAGACACCTTTTGTGAATTGGACCCATGGCCAGTTTGGCAGTTTAAGGCCAGTCAAGAGACGTTGGGGGCATTGCTTGCGGGGGTGGTCAATGCCTCCCTTCGGGAAGGCAGAGTGCTAAGCTGCCTCAAAGAGGACATGGTGCTGTCTCTGCTCAAACAAAATCACATGACATTGACTCCCTCACCAGCTGTTGGCCAGTCTCTAACCGTACCTTTTTAGGGAAGGTTTTTGTTGAATGGGCAGTGGCTTGACAGCTACAGAAGCATCTTGACTTCATTGGTTTTCTGGATATCTTGCAATCCAGCTTTCATTTGGGTTATGGCACTGAGACTGCACTTGTGGCTTTGGTCGATTACCACCACTGTGAATTGGACCAGGGTCATTTGACCCTGATGATTTTGTTAGATCTGTCGGTTGACTTTGATACCATTGATCACGAGGTGTTGATGACTCGCTTGCAGGACCAAGCCGGGGTGGGTGGGATTGTTCTTGAGTGGTTCTGCTCTTTCCTGGCCGGGAGATTTCAGCAAGTGGTGCTTAGGCATTGTTCTTTGTTGCACCGGGACCTCTCAGGTGGAGTCCCGCAATGTTCCATACTTTCCCCTTTCCTGTTCAATGTATACATGCAGCCGATGGATGAGGTCATGAGACCATTTGGTGTTCAGTGTCATCAATATGCTGATGACACCCAACTCTACCTCTCTTTTTCATCTGACCCAGACCTGGCAGTCTCGGTGCTTACCCAGTGTTTGGTGGCTGTGGAGGACTTGATGAGGGTGAGCAGTCTGAAGCTGAATCCCGCCAAGATTTATTTTATTTATTTATTTACCTTTTTTAGTTGCTCCCTCATGCCATGGCATTTCGGGGTGACTTACAAAAGTAAAATATCAACAATAAAAAAAATTCAAATAAAAAAAACAATATCATTTAAAAATTCTATAAAACACATACTCCCCCACCACCCCACCACCATCTGGCGGAAGGTGGCTTTAGCCGCCGCCTCCACCTGTCGATACAGGTGGACGTCTGAGTCCAATAACACTCCCAGACTCCAAACCTGCTGGGCTACAGGAGGGTGGACACCCCCTACCAGGTGGGCCAACACCTCCCTCACCCTACCCACCACCATTACCTCCATCTTGTCGGGACTGAGCCTCAGTTTGCTCTGTCACATCCAATCTGCCACAGCCTGCAAACACTGGGAAAAGTACTGAGATGGCAGGACCTGGGTTGGTTGAAAAGGAGAGGTACAGCTGTGTATCATCAGCATATTGGTGACATTGCACCCCAAACCCTCTCACAATCTCCCCCAAGGGCTGCATCTACACATCAAACAGTAGTGGAGACAGAATTGAACCCTGTGGAACGCCACAGTTTAAGGCCCGGGGGCTAGATGTTTCAGCCCCCAACACCACCTGCTGGCTTCTTTCCAAGAGGAATGAATGAAATCACCCAAGGACAGTCCCGTCCAGACCCCCCCAGAGCTCACAGTCGTCTCAACAGCAGCCCATGGTCCATGGTATCAAAAGCAGCCAAGAGATCTAGCAGGATCAGAAATGTTGAACATCCTGAGTCCATCTACTGGCAGAGATTGTCTGCCAAGGCCACCAATACCGTCTCTGTACCATAGCCAGGGCGGAACCCAGACTGAAAAGGGTCAAGGAAACTGATGCTGTCCAGAAGACCCCGGAGCTGCCGTGCCACCACCTGTTCAATAATCTTCCCTAAAAAGAGGAGACTAGAGACAGGTCGCTAGCTGGTGAGTGCGTTCACATCCAAAGATGACTTCTTCAACAGGGGGCGCACCATAGCCTCCTTGAGACTGGGTGACAATCTCCCCTGCTGAAGGGACACGTTCGTTGACTACCCCCGCCAGCACCGTCCCCAAAGTCTCCCTAGAAGCTTTCACCAACCAGGACGGGCATGGATCTAATTAGCAACTGGTGGCTCTGACCGACCCTAGGACATCCACCGCATTGGCTGGCATCACTACTTGAAACTCATCCCAAGAAGGTGGACCAGATGGGGCCTCCATAGCCTCGCACTCTTCTCCCACTGTTCCTAATCTGGTGTCAAAGTCACTCTGGATCCGAGCGATCTTGTCTGCAAAGTAGGTGGCAAATTCCTCACATCTCCAAAAAGATGGAGGTGATGCTGGTGGGAAGGGCTGAGGGAGTGGTGGCACCCGTCATTGCTGCGGTTCGCCCCCCACTGGTTTCCCAGGTTCGTAGTCTGGGAGCGCTCTTTGATTCTCAACTTCGCCTGGGTTAAGAATATGGCTAGCTTGATGGCTATGTGGGGGATGTGGTGAAGAGTGCGTTTTGCCAGTAGGGATGTGTGAACATGGTTCAGATGTTCGGAGTGTTTTTTTCGGACGACCGAACCGAACTTCTGAACCAAACCCAAACTGACTGAACTTGATCCAAACTCGAAAATGATTGAACAGTTCGGCCGCATTCAGGTGAGTTCGGATGAGTTCGGGCGGAAAAAACATGACTGGAAGGCCCAGGGAGGGGGAGGCAGCTGAGGAGCAGACTTCCTGGCACCAGGGGGTGGGGAGGCTTGGTGTAGTAGCCAGCCTGCCCAATCATTATCCCTTTTCTTCTCAGACCACTGACTTCACAGTCTGCGATTGGACACGGGGGCTAGACTGCACAGAGGCAATGGGCCTTGTGGTAAGGCGGGCGCAGCAAGAAACAAAAGTAATTGCCCTACCCCCTTCCAACACATTCTGAGCTAGCCACTGTTCCTGACAGCAGGCGTTTTCAGAAGTCTACCTCTCCTAGCAGTTTGTATTCCTAATGAATTGCCATCCTCCTCCTATTTCACCCATCCCACACATTTACCTCCCTAATATCATTTATTTAGATTAGATTAGATTAGATTAGATTAGATTAGATTTAGGTGTTTTTTGTTTTTTTTTACCTATCCCTGTGTTCTTTCTCCCTACCCTCCATTGAATCCTTCCCTCCTCCCTTTATATGTTCCATCCCTGATTTCCTTTCCCTGTTTTTGGATTTATTAGGAGTAGGATTAGATTGATTCAGATTTCATTTCAGTTTTGTACCCCTCCCTGTGTTGTTTGTTGTGAGCTGTCTGTGTCCCTCCCCCCAATCCCTGTGTAATAGATAGATAGATAGATAGATAGATAGATAGATAGATGTAGGAGTTAGCTTAGTTATAGAGATAGACAGTGATAGTGTGCAGTGATTCAGTTTTATGATGTGTTTGTAGGACTAGGCCTTTGTAGTTATTAGTTATTCCATTTAGTTCCATAGGTTTTAGAATAGTTAATAGCAGTTAGTTAATAGCAGTTAGATTCAGTGCAGATATATATAATATTAGATAAAAAATTTGAATTAAAAAACTATATATATATATATATATATATATATATATATATATATATATATATATATATATATATATATATATATATAAAATCTTTGTGTGCATTCTTTGGGTTGGAAGACAACAAGAAGTGAAGAAGGAGAGGCCGGTCTGCTGCCCATAAGGCAGACAGAGTGGTAAAAGATTGGACAGATATCTGCACAGATATAGATATCGATTTCCGAATGTTCGGCCGAACCAAGCTCCGCCGAACCAAACAACCGAACCCTAACTCAGTTCCTGAACCGAACAACCAAACCCAAACTCAGTTCCCGAACCGAACGACCGAACGGCCGAACATCTGAACTACTTTCTGTTCACACATCCCTATTTGCCAGTTACATCTGGTGCAGCAGCTTCGGACGTATGTCTCAAACTCTGACCTGACCACTATTATCCATGCTTTCATCACCTCAGGACTGGACTATTGTAACATGCTTTATGTGGGGCTTCCTATGGTGATGGTCCGGAGACTGCAGCTAGTGCAGCTGCAGTGGTCTGTCTCCTTATGGGGTTGGGCCACCGGGCACACATTACACAGGTGCTTTGTTCTCTGAATTGACTGCTTATAGCCTTACAGGTCTGATTCAAGGTGTTGGTGCTTGCCTATAAAACCCTATATGGCCTAGGCCCTATCTATCTGCAGGACCGCCTCACTCCCCAGGTTCTAGATTGACACCCACGGTCAGCCAAGAGTGCCTTTCTCTACGTCCCCATGGTATCTTGGTGGGTAACTATGGACAAGGCGTTCTCAGTGGCAGCATCTAGGCTGTGAAACTCCCTCCTGGCAGAGGCTCGAGTGGCCCTGGACCTCCTCCTTTCGACAACAATGCAAGACCTGACTGTTCTGTCAGGCGTTTGGTGAGGGAGACTAATGAAGGATGAGGGGTTTGAAGGATAGAATGGTAAGGTTTTGATATATTTTGGTATACTTTTTGACATCCTCCTTGTGGATTATAAAAAATGTTTTAAAATGTATTTATATTTATATTTGTATTTATATTACTATATTTTTATATTTTTGTTTTATGAATTGTTAGATGCCCCAAGCTGCTTTGGCAGGAGGGGTGGGGTATAAAATATTTAACTAAATAAAATAAAGGAGTTAGCACACATAGAAATGTGCTTTTCCACTTTTCTCCTGTGAAAACACTTGTGCGTGGCCTGGTCCCCAGATGTAGTTCTTACACTCCAGAGTGTTTTCAATTGTTCTCATGGGAGAAAAGTGTATTTCTGTCATGTGTACTAATTCCCATGGCAATAGAGACGTGATTGCTCTCATGGAAGCTCTCCTTCTCCGTCCCACCCCTGAGTAACATGGTCCAAGTGACTAATGTCTGCACTATTTTTGCTATACATGTGGAATTCAATATTTGCTTAGTTTGTAAATTTCACTTTGTTTAGTTCATTTGTTTATTTACTTCACTATTTTATACTTGGTTTTTCAGTTATTTGATATTTGGTTAGTTACTTCATTTACTTAGGTAATAGTATTTAGAGCAATCTACTACTATTTAGCACTAACGAATACCACCAAAATATTTTGGCACAGAAGTGCAGTGAGGCTCTGTCAATTTCACAGGCCTATAAGGAAAGGAAAATGCAATCAAAAATACTGCTAAGTCTGCTACTAGTTTGAAAAGGAGATCACTGGTTTGGGGGAGGGTTAAGAATATGGCTAGCTTGAGGGGAAGGTTTCTAGCTTGGGGAGGTTTGAGCTTGAGGCATTCACTGGCTTGAGGGAGAGTGGCTTGAGGCATTCACTGGCTTGAGGGAGAGTGAGGCATATGGCTGGCTTGGAAGAGGGGAGAATGGAACATGGGGTTGGCTTAAGTGGTGGTTGCTGGCTTGGGGATGGGGGAACCAAGTATGTCTGTCTTGGAAAGTGTCACAGTAACTGGTTGGTTACAATTTCAAACTCTCTCTGTGGGCTGTGCACTTGGGATCCATGCAGCACAATCCACCGATAATGGGGTTGCGCATGAGAGCTGCGTGTGCACCATGCATGGGACATGGAATCAGCCCCATTGTCTTGGGGGAGTGGTCACTGTCTAAGGGGGAATGGGGACTAGGCTCAAGGGAGGTTACTGGCTTGGGGAGTGGGAGTGGAATCTAGGACTGGCTCAGGGAGGAGGTCACTGGCTTAGGGAGTGGGAATGAGGCATAGTTTTGTCTTGGGGGTAGTTTTGCCTCAGTGGGGAGTCATTGGCTTGAGGAAAGTGGAATCCCTAGGTAGCAATGGGGCATAGGGTTGGCTGGGGGGAGGGGGTAGCAGGGGTGTCACTGGCTTGCAGGAGGGGTAGCTTTCTTGGGGAGGGGGGAATTAGCCTGCAAAGAGCTCACTATTTATTAAATAAATAGATAAATAAATAAATAATATTTCTCCCTGACTGGGTTGGGCTTGACTAGGCTGGGCCTGAGAGACAGCAGTTCTAAGAAAGCATCAGCTCCTGCAGTTGCAGAGGGCTTATGTCTCCCCAAGCAGGTGGCTAAGCTGAGAACCAGAGAGCAGCCCAACTCCAAGCTGGATATGTGCTGCAGTTTGGGGGTCTAGTTTGAGATCTCAGATATTACATTTTTGAGAAAATATTGGGTTCACTTGAAACCTGAATACACAGATCTAGGTTGTTTTTACACGGACGGAGGTAGGTAGGGGGATGGGTGTTTGGCCGCAGTGGGTGGAGGTGGATGTGTGGACATTTATACATACACACACACACCTCTAACCACTTCCATTCACGGGGCCTCTTCCAGTTTTTCGGAGGGCCCCATGGGTGGAGATGGGTGGGTGATGGGTGTAGGTGGGTGTGTGCCGCGAGCACGCATGCACAAACACCCACTGCCCATGGTGTTTACACAGGTGCACAGCCATCCCCCACCCCACCGTCAGCCATTTACATGCTCCCCCCAACACCCTCCGGAACACCGAGCCGGGAGGTGGGGATGTGTCCATGTAAAAACAGCCTTAGTATTCCTGTTTTGAATATGGAACCCCCAAAGGACTTTTTAAAAACATTTATTTGTATTTTGTCAAAGCCCAAATGCACAGGCCTGATTAGAAGTATTAGTAGGAACTATTTATTTTAGATGAATTATTACTAGAATTAGCAACATTAATATCCAAGCATAAACAATCTTGCCATGTATTTGCGTCTTGTCATTGGGTGTTAACAAATGAGACGCTGGCCAAGTTTGGCCCACCTAGGCCAGCATCGAACCCAGACATCTGTTCCGGGCCTGCCACATGTGGTCCCAGTTCAGACTCCAGCAGAGTTGGTAGTTGGGCAGGAAACATGGGCTCGGAAAGAACCGGATCCACAGTCCAACCCTGTGAGCCACCCAGGTGGGCCAGAGCTGGACAAACTGGGCAGGTGCATCTGTTTTCATTCCCATCCAGCACAGTGTAGGGGTTTGCCATAGCAGGTAGCCATGGCTTCCTGTTTCTGGCAGCCATGTCTGTCTGTCATGATGGGGTGCATGTCACTGGCCATAGTGTGGGGGCAGAGCCAGCCAGCTGGACGTTGCTACCCACCTTCATCTGGCTGGGTCAGACCAGGGAAATGTTTGGCTCGGTCCCCTGACCTGACCCAGCTGGGGATGGTAGGGAAGGCCATCTCACCCCTGGATGTTTTTACCCATTCTCACTAATATAAAGTTATTATGGTGCCACATTCAGTTGTCTCCTTTATAACTGAGTCTCATTGTATCATGCCACCCTCAGCATGTTTGGTTCTGGAGGCTGTCAAACACGATGGAAGATAGAGATTGCTTCTCCTCTTTGGTCAGTGCCCCCAATAATGAGCGTAGTTCTAGGTAGGGATGAGTGAATGTGGTTCGGAAGTTAGGAGTTTGGCCTGAACTCGGCCTTTTCGGACGACAAACCCGAACCCAAATCCGAACCCAAACTAGCCGAACCGAACTAGATCTGAATGTTGAAATGACTGAAGAGTTCCGTAAGTTCGGATCGCATTCGGGTGAGTTCGGGTGGCAAAAACGTGTCACTGGAAGGCAAAACGTGACAGGGAGGGGGAGTCAGATGATGAGCAGACTTCAAGGCACCAGGGGTGGAGAGGCTTGGAGTAGCAGCCAGCCTGCCAAATCACAATCCCTTTTCGCCTCAGACCACTGGTTTCACAGTCTGCGATTGGCCACGGGCTAGGCTGCACAGAGACAATGGGGTTTGTGGTGAGGCGGACGCATCAAGAAACAAAACTGATTGCCTCCCCCCTTCCCAACATCTTCTAGCTAGTCACTGTTCCTGAGCAGCAGGCGTTTCAGAAGGCTCCCTCTCTCCCAGCAGTTTTTGTTCCTTTCTATTCATAATCCATTGCCATCCGCCTCCTATTTCACCCATTCAACCCATTTACCTCCATATTCTCATTTATTTAGATTACATTAGATAGATTTAGGTGTTATTTTTTGTTTTTACCCCTCCCTGTGTTCAATCTTCCTTCCTCCCTCCCCCCTCCATTGAATCCTTTCCCTCTCCCTCTTATTCCATCCTTGATTCCCTTCTCCTGTTTTAAGTTTTGGATTTATTTAGAGTAGGATTATTATTAGATTGATTTTCATTTCAGTTTTCTACTCCTCCCTGTCTTCTTTGTGTTTCCCCCTGTGTAATATTGTATATATAGATAGATAGTTATTAGATAGATACTTACTAGAGAGATAGACATAGTAGTTAGCTTACTTAGAGAGAGAGAGAGAGAGAGAGAGAGAGAGACAGTGTGTTTGTAGGACAAGGCCTTTGTAGTTAATTATTAGGATGTTCCATTTAGTTCAATAGGTTTTAGAATAGTTAATAGCAGTTAGATTTAGTGTATATATATATATATATATATATATATATATATATATAAAGAAACAGCCACTCCAGTCCCAGGACCCACCGTCAGGGTTCTGGGGTCTTTGTTACTGGTAGGGAGGGCTGTGGCCAATATGTAGAAGCTGCCACTCTAGCCCCAGGACCCACCATCATGGATCTGGGGCCATCATTCCTTGCACAGAGGCGTGTCATTTCATCGCATCAAGAAACAGCCACTCCAGCCCCAGGACCCACCATCAGGGTTCTAGGGCCAAGTTATAGGCAGGGACGGCTGTGGAATATGTGTCTAGAAGCTGCCATTCTAGCTCCTCAATTAATGTCTCGGGAGAAATCCCCAAGTCATGGATAAATGACATTGTAGTCCCGCCTTTTAAGAAAGGGGACCCTTCACATCCTGGGAATTATCGCCCCATTTGTCTCTTGAGTATTATTGGAAAGCTGTACGCTAGGTTTTTGTTAGAAAGAATGTTGACCTGTCTAAACAAAAGTAATTTGATGGAGCCTAAGTAGGTCGGGTTCCAGAGTGGGAAATCAGATTTTTGTTCTTTCTCTTCTTTCTGGCAAATATCTGGCCCACCAAGGAAAGTTTTATTTATGTTTTATACATTTAAGTATGACTTTTGACTCAATAAACAGGGAATGGCCCTGGCTTAAACTTAGTGCTACTTCAATTGATCCCCGATTGCTTTTTTTACTAATTAAAATACACAGTAACAACCAAATTTGTATACGTTCAGCACCAGCCCAAATGCCTTCAAAAGAAGTGTACGTCCGCTGGGGCATCAGGCAAGGGTGCCTACTGGCCCTTGTATTATTCAATCTTTTTTTGAATGATGTGATTTCTTTTATGAAAGTCTCTAATACCTATGCCCCCCAAATAGGCACGAGGAGGGTTCCGGCCCTCCTGTATGCAGACGACACGGTTTTGATCTCCCAAACCTTGGTGGGTCTCAGAAAAGTGATGCAAAGGTTTGGGTAATATTGTGATAGGGAAGGTCTTAAAATTAATTTCTCAAAAACTAAAGTTATGGTAATGGGGAGGCGAGGAATCAGTAAAACCCATCATTAGGTAATCAGAAGTTACGCTATTGACAAAGTGAATGTGTTTAAATATCTGGGAGTGATTGTTTACTCCTCTTTGAACTGACAGCCTCATTTGAAGGTGGTGATGACACAAATCAAGAGCTCTTCGGCTGCCATTCTTAGTTTCTTTCACACCCAGGGGGGAGACTGGTGTTGCCAGCTTTGTGGCTCTTTAGGGCATCTCGGGGCATCTAACCATTCTTGTATGCTTTTCCAGTTTGGGGCATTTCATTCTTAACCAGTTTGGAACCGATACAGAACCGAGTTCTGCGGTCCATCCTTGGAGTCCCAAGGGGAACCCCCCAGGTGATTCTGAGACATGAAACCACGAGCATTACTATCAAAACTCGGGCCCTTCAATTACTCTTGAAATACTGGCTGAGAGTGGCTTTATTCCCTCCCCAGGATAACTCTCTCCTGGCCTTGACTGTGAAGGATGGGCTCCACAGCTCTTGGGCATGCTTGGTGGAGGCTGAAATTAACCTCCTGGGTTTCTCTAGGGAATCTCTTGGGTGTATGGGTCCTATTGGAGCTTTGTCCCTTATTAAAAGGAGGTTGTTAGATCAGGAACTCCAAAATGAGATGTCCCTGTTATCAAATCAGAGAGTTGCTCCCGAATACCCTTTAGCTAACTGTTCAGACTTGAGGTATAGTTATTTATATCTGTGGTCTGACTTTAACCAATGTAGGGCCTTCACCTGTTTTAGATGTAATGTTTATCCATCTGCTTTGCAAGAGGGGCACTTTAAGGGTACCCCGAGACATGAGAGGCTATGTCAGCTGTGCAATCTATAGGAAATTGACTCCTGTAGACATGTCTTTTTCCACTGTACAGTGCTCAGTGGTCCCAGACAAGAACTTTTGGGCAGATATATCACTGGCCTGCTGGACTCTGGGATATTGGTAAAGAGACGTCTCAGTTGTGAGGATTCGGCAATGTCAAGAGCTGTGGCAAGATTTTGTCAAATCTTTATGCATTTAAGACAAGTTTGCTTAGACAACTGTGCCTGAGGGGTCGTGTTAAAATCTTGGTTTATTAGTCTGAATTCTATGTTGAAACTACATACTCATCTTTTTCCTTTTGTTATTTTATATTGTTCATTTGTACGCTTGCTATAGGACATTGTGATAGCCTTTTGGGCTTCACAATAAAATGAAATGAATGAATGCCACTCTAGCCCCAGGACTCACTGTCATGAATCTGGGGCCATCATTCCTCACACAGAGGCGCTGTCGTTACACCATATCAAAAAACAGCCACTTCAGCCCCAGGACCCACCATCACGGGTCTGGGGCCATCATTTCTTGCACAGAGAGTGTTTTTCCGAATGCCCAAACCGAACACGACCGAACCGAACGGCTGAACCCAAACGCGGCGACTGGACTGACCTGCCGAACCGAACTGGTGAACCGAACCGGACCGAACCGAACAGCCAAACCCAAACCGCGATCTGTTTGCCCATCCGTAGTTGAGTTTTCATTGGTGTAAAACCAGAGTAGTGACCCATAGTCAAGAGCACCAGAACACATATGATGAATATACACCGATACATTTTAGACTAGAATCTGGCCCCATTACCCTGGATTTACACTGATGTGCCTCAGAGGATTTACATCAAATACATTTTGTATTCATTTGGCCCCATTATTCTGAATCACTGTAGATTTGGACTGGCATTGCCTCCTCCCTCTCTCCTCTCCTCCCCTCAGTCTCCTCCTCCCCCCCTCCTCCTCCAACTCACTCCAACTTGCTTAGGATTTACACCAATGCAAATAAGGCTAGAATTTGGAAGTGTTCTTGCTCTTTTGACACTTATATCAGTTTGGCCACTGCCCCTCTTTATGCAGATTGCATTTTCCTTCTTCTTAAACCATCAGTGCTCATTAGAAGAAGATACGCACCTCTTAGTTAGATGTTTTTACCTGAGGAGAGGTTGAAAATGCCACTTGCCCTATTCAGTTTTAATTACAGTCTTCATCCAAATGGCTCTTAGCCAAGAAAGCACTAATAACACCCATCAAAACAGGAACCTTACATTTACATTTTGTCCTAAACTGTTTCTCTTGTGCTTGCATATGGAAGTTTAACTCTTTCTAGTTCAGAAGATCTCAAAGTATTTCACGATCATTAATGGATCAAGAAACTCTTTCTCTTCCACAGACCTTCAGGGTTTGCTAGTGTGTCCATGAATGTGGTTCCATTTATCCATCTGTATTTTAATCTGGTAGAAAATATGGTCTTTACTACAGTTCTGGAAGAGAATTGCAAATTTGTGTCTTGTGTATGGAAATTCTGCTGCTGCTGCTACTACTACTACTACTACTACAAATCATATAACATGCCTAACAGTGGATAAGGTAACCCATCCTATCCAAAACATTCTATCCAATAACAAATCCTTGACCTCTTCATAAGGTTCACCTCTTCTCTTACAATTCTTCTGTGATACATCCAGCCACTGGCCTCCCAACTTCAACATCAGGACATCTACTGTAGATGCCGTTCCTTCTGGCTGTTCCATCTCTTCTGGCCCCAGATGGAACTAAAAGCTGCAGACAGATGAAATAAAAACAAGTTGTAGCTTTTGGTAGCAGCTTTATTTTTTATTTTTATTACAGGATCAAAAAGTAAAACAAAGTATAAGCGTACAAAAAAATAGGAAAACCATCTGAAAATCGGTGGCCCCCTCCTCGCCTCTTCCTGTCAGTTTTAACTCCTCTCTCTCCTTCCCCTCCTTTGAGGTTCACGCCGTACGCCTCTACTCCCCTCTCCACCTCCATGTTGCTGTAATCTACTACCCCCCTGGCTCCCTCTCCTCCTTTCTCTCCGAGTTAGAATCCTGAATTACCTTATTCCTCGCTGATGACATCCCCACACTCATCCTTGGTGACTTCAATATTCATGTTGATGCTTCCTCACCTTAGCCTCCTCCTTTAATCTCCAATTCTCCACCTCTGGACTAGCTCCCCCGCCCACACTGATGGTCACTCTCTTGATCTCGTGTTCTCTAGGAACTGTTCTGCCTCCGATCTCTCCTTCAAGTCCCATCCATATCTGACCATTTCCTTCCCTCCTTCAACCTCTCCCGCTGCTCCCCCTCCTCTTCCCCATCTCCCCGTCCATTCCGCAACCTGCAGGTCATTGTGCCCCAGGACTTTGCCTCCTCCCTCTCTCCTCTCCTCCCCTCAGTCTCCTCCTCCCTCCTCCTCCTCCTCCTCCTCCTCCTCCAACTCACTCCCATAACCCTCACCCTTGGTTCACCTCCACCATTTGCAATCTCTACTCCTGCACCCGGGCTGCTGAACGCCTCTGGCACAAATCCCACTACCACGCTGACTTCCTCCACTTCAAATTCTGCCTTTCATCGCTCAATTCTGCTATCTCCCTCACTAGACAGCAGTACTATGCCTCCCACATTGAGTCCTGCTCCCGGGACCCTCGCTGCCTCTTTTCCACCTTTGACTCCCTTCTCAAATCCCCCTGTCCTCCTCCTCCCTCTTCTCTCTCTGCTCAGGATCTTGCTTTCTTTTTCACCTCTAAGATCAACAAGATCTGCCAGGAAATCACTTCCAAGTCTTCTCCCCCTACTACTCCCCCCCTCTCTCTCCTCCCCCCCGCTCTCCTGTTCTCCTTCCCTCCTGCTTCCCTTTAGGAAATCTCGTCCCTGCTCTCCTCCTTCAACCCCTCCACTTGCCCCCTGGACCCCATTCCTTCCTGCCTCCTGACCTCCATGGTTTCTACCATCGCCTTCCCCTCCTGCACATCATCAACCTCTCCCTCTCTACCGACCAAATGTGACTCTTAGGCCCCATTGTGGCAAAGTGGCTGTTGAGATTAGGAAACTTTGCCCACCCCTGTGTAAGGTTGTCAAGTCTGGTATTATTTCACCTATGGATTCAAAGGTAAAGAGACCCTACCAGTCAGCCAAGTGTAGCTGTACATTGAGGGGGCGGGAGGGGGGCGGACTTCTTGATTTTCCCAAGTGAAGAACTCATGGCTTAAAGAGATTCTGAATGAAGTATTCTTAAATCAGAAAGCAGGGGCTCAAAATTGATCTTATCATCGCAAATGAGAAATTAAGGGAACAGGCTATTTTATGGCAAATTTCAGGTTAATTCATGAAGGTTCTGAATCCTATTTGCTAGGCATTGCCTCTCCTGTTCTGCCACACAGTTCAAATAACAATTAAACTTTCCATGATGATGCCACTGTCTGTCCTCTGACAACATGGGGGCCTCTACCCTGAGGATGTTGCATTTTCTCAGTAAAATGGAAACTGACCAGCAGAAACCAGTGTAACTCAAACTTGATTACAAATACCTTATGTACAATTTCAATTTGAATCCTGTCCCTAGAAAAGAAATCCTTTTCCTGTCACCATGGAAATGTTTGGAACACCACAGTGCACAAAATGGAGGCAATTTATTGATTTTCTTAAGCTTGTATAAACTTGTACCTTACTGAGGTGTGAAAAGTCTGCAACATGAGGCAATGGCAATGGCTTGACATTTTCTTCAGATATTTCCTTGTAAAAGGAGCAGTGCTGACTAACGGAATGTTCTGAGCAGATGTTGAAAAGTCAACCAATGCTAGACTTACTAGAGTTTAAAGGGCAATAAGTCTTTGAACCTTTGTAAGAAAGCATGTATGTACAATATTTATATTCATGTTACAATGAGGGTATTTACAGCTCTGTTAGGTTTCACTATAGATCCCTGGGTTCACAGTTCAGTAAAGCGTGGATAAAGCCATCTCTTGCTGAGCTGTACAGATGCAGCGCCTGTGTGCCCTTTAATAATTTCCTCCTAGTTAAATAAGCAGAACAAACTAAGTAAGTAAATAAGAAAGATGATAACATGTTTCATTGTTTAAAATGGAGCCTCAGCGTGTTCCAAACCAAAGACAATTCCATGAAGTAAGCATTTTTATTAGCGATGTTCAAACAGGGTCTGGGAAAGATTTGCTTGGCTTTTAAAAAAGGGTATGAAGAATTCACTTAGGGGCACATTGTTTCCCCCCATTGTTATAT
>QEPC01007393.1:710358-720358 GCA_003113815.1 Sphenodon punctatus | reverse complement strand
TCACACCTTATGGTCCATGCATGTTTTGACTCCAGGAAAGAATTTGGAAGCCAAAACATGTGGGGGGTTCATCAGGTGCAAACACCTTCCCATCCCACCCCCATGCGGCATTGCCGGTGATCATCCAGGAGATTGCAGAGTATCCACTCTGCATTCTTCCAGATGATTGTTGGCAAAACTATGAAGGGGGGGAGGGGTGGCGTTTGCACCCGATTAATAGTTTCTGATGTATTTGTCCAAGTTCAATGCTATGTCACATTAAAACGGTGTTAAAACAAACAAAAGATGCTACTTCTATCCAAATGTATTCTAAATGTCAAATCACAGAGGACTATAGGTAACATAACAAAATAGTAGTTAGACAAACTTGACAAAATACTTTTAATGTATTGTTGCAATACATTACAAGTTTATGTTTGGCATAAACATGACAAAATACATGTAATGTACAGACAAAAGTAATGCAATGTACTTTACATTAAAGCGGTGGTCATCTTTCACTTGTTATATTGGAGATAGTCTCCTAGATACACTTTCCTAGATTTTTGATAAGTTCAATACATGACTTTAATAAATTAAATAAGTCAGGTTTGGTTTCTTTTGCAATTGGTTTGACACCAGCCCCCAATTTCCAGTAGGTTTACTAGACTATAAGGCCAGGAGGACACACAGACAGCACACACACATACGTTGGTACTGGCAATAATGTACTCTTATCATCTTCAGGAATGGCAGATCAAGTACATGTTCAACTGGCAGTTTTCCTCTTACCAGATAACATTACCTAACTAGAACAATCTTATGTGATCCATGAAATAAGATGAAGTTTAAAGCAAGCTGCCCTCCTTACTCATGAAATATTGGCTTTCTTTTAAATAAGCAGAGAATTTGGAGTTGCCATGTTGTCACTGTGTAAGGAGTTCCACCTGCATCTACAGGAGTCAATGGGTATTTTCAGACGTTACGAGATCACAGTCAACCACAGTGAACCACGGTCAATCCCACGGTGGGGCCATAGCGCCCTGAACGTCTGTTTCGGGGGCGCCAGATGTTCACCACAGTCAGTACCCATCCCCCCTGCCGAGACAGCTTCTCCATCCCCTCCAGGTGAGCGAGGCTCCACCCCACCCCCTGGGAGGGCTCAGCCACAGGCCAAAGGGGCACGCCCGCCCCTAGAAGCCCCCAGCCTTCAGCAGCCATTGCAGCGCCCATCCCCCCTGCCTGAGACAGCTTCTCCATCCCCTCCAGGTGAGCGAGGCTCCACCCCACCCCCTGGGAGGGCTCAGCCACAGGCCAAAGGGGCACGCCCGCCCCCAGCAGGCGGCAGCCCTTGGGCGGCGCCCGAAGGGCGGCGACAAAAGGGCAGCGGCCGTTGTGTGGCCGTTGTGAGGCCGGAGCGAGGACAGCGAGGGGCCACCCCCCTGACAGCACCCACGTGCACGCGGCTCCTGCAGGCCTGGCTGCCCCCCATACCTGAACAGGTAACACCTATGATGCCTCCCTATACCTCCCTTGCCTCCGCGCCCTCTATCACCTCCCTCCTTCTAGCCTCTCTCACGCACCCCCTCCTTCTCCCTCTCCCTTCACCAGCAGCCTTTCTCCAGCCAACCTACCCCTTATCCTCACCCACGCCCATCCCCCCTCCCCACCCTCATCCCCCCTTACCCATTCCCCCTAGGCCCAAACCCGGCCGTTCCCCATCCCCCAACCTCATCCGCATCCCCTGCCTTCCCAAACACCAATTGCCTTTTTCCTGCTCCCTCTGGAACTGCCGCTCGTCCGTGGCTAAAGCTCCCTTCATCCACGATCTCTTCCTCTCTCGCCCCTTTCAACTCCTGGCTCTTACGGAAACCTGGATCACGCCCTCCAACTCTGTTACCCCGGCTGCTCTATCCTCCGGGGGCCTGTCGTTCTCTCACCGCCCCCGCCCTGAGGGCCTGGGTGGTGGTGTGGGCTTGCTCCTTGCTAAGCACTGCCAATTCAAAACCCTCTCCCCTCCCCCCTCCTCCTCCTTCCCTTCCTTTGAGGCCCACTCTGTGCGCTTATACTCCCCTCTACACCTTCGGGTTGCTGTCATCTACCGCCCCCCGGGTTCCCTCTCCTCTTTCCTCCCGGACTTTGAATCCTGGCTCACCTTCTTCCTCTCCGATGATATCCCCACTCTTATCCTTGGTGATTTCAACATTCACGTTGACACGCCCTCCGCCCCCTCTGTTTCCCGCTTTCTCTCTCTCGCTTCCTCCTTTAATCTCCGACTCTGGACCGACTCCCCCACTCATACTGACGGCCATTCCCTCGACCTCGTCTTCACTCGAAACTGTTCTCTAACTGACCTCTCCTTTGACCCCTTCCCTAGTTCTGATCACTTCCTCGGCTCCTTCAGCCTTTCCCACCGACCCCCCTCCGCCTCCCCCTCTATGCGCCCCTTCCGCAATATGCAGGCCCTTACTCCCTCGGAGTTTGCCGCACATCTTTCCCCCCTTCTCCCCCCCGTTTTCGCCTCCTCCTCCCCTGACTCTGCTGTCTCTGCTCTCAACGCTTCTCTCTCCTCGACCCTTGACTCTCTTGCCCCCCCCTCTGCTCGCCCCGTCCGCCCCCTCGACCCCCGCCCCTGGCTTACCCCTGCCATCCGCTACCTCCGCTCCTGCGCCCGGGCTGCCGAACGCCTCTGGCGCAAATCCCGCTCCCTCCCTGACTTCCTCCATTACAAATTCTCCCTCTCCTCCCTCTCCTCGGCTATCTCCCTAGCTAGGCAGCGCTATTATGCCTCTAGGATCGAATCTTTCTCCCGCGACCCTCGCCGCCTTTTCTCTACTTTCGACTCCCTTCTCAAACCCCCCTGCCCTCCCCCGCCCTCTTCCCTTGCTGCTCGGGATCTTGCGTCGTTCTTCACCTCCAAGATTGACAAGATCCGTCGGGATATTGCCTCCCGCCCCCCTCCGCCCCCCGCTCCCCTCCCGCCCCCTCCCCCGCCCCCCTCCCTCCTCGCATCCTTCCCTCCTGCCTCTCTCCAGGAAATCTCTGCTCTTCTCTCTTCATCCAACCCCTCCACCTGCCCCCTTGACCCGATCCCCTCCCGCCTCCTGACCTCTATTGCTCCCACTGTCGCTCCCCCCCTTCTGCATGTTGTCAATCTCTCCCTTTCCACAGGCTCCTTCCCCTCTGCCTTCAAACATGCCACTGTCTCCCCCATCCTCAAAAAGCCTACCCTGGACCCTTTCGATCCCTCTAGTTACCGGCCGGTCTCCCTCCTTCCCTTTGCTTCGAAGCTCCTGGAACGTGTCGTCTACTCCCGCTGCCTGAACCTCCTCTCTGCCAACTCCTCCCTCGACCCTCTCCAGTCCGGCTTCCGCCCCCTCCACTCTACTGAAACTGCCCTGGCCAAGATCACCAATGATCTACTTGTCGCTAAATCGAAGCGCCACTACTCCGTTCTTGTCCTCCTTGACCTCTCTGCCGCCTTTGACACTGTCGACCACTCGCTCCTCTTGGACTCCCTTTACTCTTTGGGCTTCCGTGGCTCTGTCTTTGACTGGTTCTCCTCCTACCTCTCTGACCGCTCCTTTAATGTCTCCCTCCCCGAGTCGACCTCCCCCTCCCTTCCCCTCTCGGTTGGGGTTCCCCAAGGTTCTGTCCTTGGCCCTCTCCTCTTCTCTATCTACACCCGGTCCCTTGGTGAAATTATTGCCTCCCACGGGTTCCAATACCATCTCTATGCTGATGACACCCAACTCTATCTCTCTACCCCCTCTCTCTCCTCCTCTGTCCGCTCACGCCTCGTCGACTGCCTCTCTGATATCTCCGCCTGGATGTCCCGACGCCAACTCAAACTGAACATGGCCAAGACTGAACTCCTCATTTTTCCTCCATCCCCCTCCTCTCCCTCTGACCTGACCATCTGCATTGATGGGGTCACCATCCGTCCTGTTCTCCGTGCCCGCAGCTTGGGCTTCATTTTTGACACGCACCTCTCCTTTAAACCTTACATTGACTCTGTGGCCAAATCCTGCCGATTCGCTCTCCTCAACATTGCCCGCATTCGCCCCTTTCTATCTGTCTCCTCGGCCAAAATCCTTGTTCATGCCATGGTTATCTCTCGCCTCGACTACTGCAACCTCCTCCTTGCTGGCCTCCCTCGCTCCCACCTGTCCCCCCTTGTGGCGATCCAAAACTCTGCCGCCAAGGTCATTCACTCTGCCCGTCGCTTCGACCATGTGACGCCTCTCCTCCTCTCCCTTCACTGGCTCCCCCTTCCTGAACGTATCCTGTTCAAACTCCTGGTTTTCACGTTCAAATCGCTCCATGACCAAGCTCCCCCTTACCTCTCGGACCTAATCGCCCTACGCGCTCCTGCGCGCGCTCTCCGCTCTTCCGCTGTCCCCTCCCTCGCTCTCCCTCGCTTCTCCTGCTCGCCCAACCGCCTTCGTCCCTTCTCCCTCGCTGCCCCGCATGCCTGGAACTCCCTCCCTGCCGACGTCCGCCTCGCCTCCTCCCTCCGCTCCTTCAAATCCCTCCTCAAGACCCACCTTTTCCATGCTGCCTTTCCCAATGCCCTCTAGTCTTTCCCCTTGCTCTTACTGTCAGCCCTCCTCTGCTGACTGCTGCTACCGACCACCTTGTAACCAAGCCAAGTACACGCACCTGAGACTTCGCATCCGCCTGAATGTTTGTTTGTCTTCTCCCATGTCTCTCCCACTGTCCCCTCTCCTTGTCTCCCCCTCCTTGTCTTTTAGATTGTAAGCCACAGGCAGGGACCGCGTCTGATTGTATGTTCTGTACAGCGCCAGGTTTTGCGACTGGCGCTTTATAAATGTTTAATAATAATAATAATAAAGTACCCACATGGGGTCAAAAATAACCACGCTTCTGGAGCTCTGGCCCGGACCATCTCCAAAAGTGTGGTCAAAGTGATTCCCACCGGGAAACAAAAAAAAGTAATGACTGAACGGCAACCACCGGCCGGAATCAAGCAACATGATTCCCAGCCGGGGACAAAGCAAGCAGTGTCACTGCCAGGCAACGAGCAACAACACAGGCCAGGGAGGGAGATTTAAAGGGCATACAGCAGCAGCCGGGATGAGCTGCCCCAGTGCCTTCCAGGTGCTTTGACCACGGCCTGGCCCGGGATCGGCGTAACGTCTGTTGCGCTGCCCCCGTTCATGGTCTGCTGGTCCAATTCCCTGCCATGGTCCCACTCCCATCACGTCTGTTTGGGGCCTCTCTTGCCCACGGGGGGTGGTTCGCCAGTTCGCCACCGCTGGGAATCCACTGTGGTGAATCGGGAGCCCGTAACGTCTGAAATCACCCAATGAGACTTAAATATGACTGCAACAACAGCAGAGTCTGATTGTATGCGTGTATGCTCTCATATAGTTTTCCAGGCCTACCTATCAGCTTCAGTCACCATACAAACGTTTCTCCAGTTCAGACAGTGAACATGCTTATGGCTGGGCCCACAATCTCTCCTGTGCATATGAATAGCTTGTCATTAGGAGGTTTGTGTTTACCTGGAGATACGTTGATAAAAAGTGGAGTAGGGAAGGAGATCTCTTGATCTATGTTCACCAGCTTTGCAGTAGACAGGCAAGGCTCTTGATCTACAGCACATTTTAGTGTTTTGTATGTCCCTTAAGCAGCTATTCAACAGTCTATGGGTCTCCCTTATCGGGTTGTGTTCTGATATTCATCTTTCCATTTCTTAGTTCAACTCATTATTTCAAGTTTGAACCCTTTGTTGAGGAAAAATAAATCGTTTCTGGGAAACAAATTTTATTCTTCAACCAACTCTGCATGCAAGCCAGGATGGGTTGTAAGTCACTCCTTATTCACATTGGGTATTTTCATAGGGAGAACACACATGCCTCTGCTCTGCCTCACCCCTAGGTGGACCATCTATTTAAAGGCAGCCCTCCAGATGGACAGGTGGAGCAGATGTGGGGCAGGTTGTTCCTGCTTCAGGGCCGCCCCGCCGGCGGTGTTCCAGAATATTCAGGAGCACTGCCAGTGGAGTGGGCAGCCCAAACCGGGGGCACCGGCTAGAGGTGTGGCTGATGTCTGTTTGCTCAGTGGATGGCCACTGCAGCTCCATTCTCGGATGGTGGTTGTCCTGGGCAACACCAGAGCATTGCAGACACTCTAGTCATAACTCTATGGTGTGGGGGAGGGGCACCACACGGGCAGACCATGGGCTTCAGTAGCTGCCGGGTCATTTAAACCTGACCCAGACAGGGATGTAAGCAGGCAGCCATGGGCGTGCACCCCCAGATCTACTACATGGGTAAGCACTCCTGCATCCATGTGAAAATACCCATTGACATTAAGTGGGACTACTCTACTCATGGAGTTAGGCGGTGTTCACATTAAGTAAAGGGGTATCAAAATCTGGCTCTGCTTTTTATGTGCATCTGCTGATCTGGAGAGCTTTTCAGAGTAAAATGTTCCAGAGAACAAGAACACAACACCCACAACCTACTTTTCATTCTTGCATGTGAAGGCTGAATCATGACTAATTCGCAACTGATAGTGGTGTGCGAATTAAGCAATGCTTAGCAACGCACACATAAAAAAATTAAGGGGGTGGGTGGGGAAAGGAATTGGGGGAGAAATTATGCATGGAGTTTATGTTTAAAAGCAAGGAATACTTTTCCCATTGGAATATGAAACCCAGTGAATGCCTAAATCCCAAATCCCATGATTAATTTGATAAAATAATATTTTTACTTCTAGTGTGGCACTTTAAAAATGCACCTTATTTACTTCATTTGTTTTTCAGACAAAACAATCCTGCTTTTCTCATGTGGTTCTTAATGTCCCCCAGAGCCCACACTTCCGATCTGTAGAAAAATCAGTTTGGGTGCTTTGGGAACTTTGGAGATACCATTAAGCTAACAATTTAAAAAAACAATATGCAGCAATAGTTTTTCAGTGGGAACTGCTTATGAGCAATTTTTTTTTTACCACTAGACATTTAGTATAATACTATTCATTTGATCTGTTTCCACAGATTGCTGACCATCTGCACCACCCGTTGACTTCAGTGGGTGCTTTAGTTCTTTGAATCTTTCAGAACTGGGCTCACATCTAGAGACAAAAGGAAATGGATGTTGGGAATGGAGAGAGATTATCCATACCAACAAGTGAGAATTTTACCATTAATGTCAATGGATTCAGGATTGTAGTCTTGTTCTACATCCAGTTCTCTGCCCTTCAGTTCATATTCCTTTAAGCAGCAAAATTGTAAGTGGACAGGTGGTCATAATAAGCTGTTGCAGTAGCCAGCCTCCAAGCAACAGTCTAATTCATGTTTTTCTATCACCACAGTGAAGAACCAAGTATTTTATATCTGCATACAACAGTTGCTTTAATACCATTCTCTGTCCCTTTCCCTGAGGGTTTGGTGGCACTGGGCACCTGTTAGCTTAAGCCCCTTGGCTGCTTCTCCTTCCTAGGAGGTAAGGTACCCGATGACATGGGTCCCTACTCCCTCCTTGCTAAGACTTTCTGTCCTGACTCCTTTACAGCCAGTCCCTGAGACTAGTGATGGCATAAGCTGGTGGGAAGGCCCCTTCCAGTTAGGCCCACTGGGTGAGCTTCATCCCTGAGACAGAGCCCTCTGGCTCCTTTTGCCTCTCCCTGGCAGTCTAGCTTGTGATCTCCCTGGCTCTAGCTTTTATAGTTGAGACTCATCTGGCTACTTTGCCCAGCTGAACACGATCGGCTGCAACCACCATGGATCTCTGGTCAGCAATCCCTTTAAAGGGGACGACACATCTGCCTATGCTATGAAGCTGCAAGGAAATGGCTCTCCACAGGCACTTGACTAACTACCCTTGGGTCTGATCCTGCAAGGACTTAATACACCCCCATTACAAAAGTGCATATGTACTTTGTACATGTTTTGGAAAAGTACATTTTTTTCCAGAAAAACTGTTCTGAACCTCCCTTCATGTAAGAAGTGCCATGCTGGGTCAGACCAACAGTCCATCAAGTCCATCATTCTGTCCCTGACACTGGCCAACTTCGGTTGCTTCATAACAGGTCATAATGGAATGATCCAGTCCCTGCTATTTACTCTCAGCTCTCAAAAGACAGAGGTTATGTCTCCCTTTTTCAGTCTTAAAAGTTGACATGACAGCAAGGAAGCCACTTCATGTTTATAAGTGAAAGGCAGAATCAGTGCTATTTTTTCTTTATTACTAGGGATGGGCGAATGCAGTTTGAAAGTTCAGAGTTCGGCCCGAACTCTGCTTGTTCGGATGACCGAACCCGAACCCGAACATACCAAATGAACCAAACACCGAACGGCGAAATGGCCGAACTGTTCGGTCAGTTCGGATCGTGTTCGGGTGAGTTTGGGTGGCACAAAAAGGTTCACTGGAAGGTCAAACATGACAGGGAGGTGTCAGTCACTGAGGAGCAGACTTCCAGGCACCAGGGGTGGAGAGGCTTGCAAGAAACGAAACTAATTATCTGCCTCCCCCCTTCCCAACACCTTCTGAGCTAGTCACTGTTCCTGAACAGCAGGCTTTGAGTAGGATTTTTAGATTGCTTTAAGTTTCATTTCAGTTTTGTACTGAAATGAAACTTAAAAACTGAAACCTTGTGTTATGCATTTCACTGTACAGACTCATTGAGTATGCATGTATTCAGTTCACTACAGACTCCTCTTCTGTTTGCGATTCCCCCCCATCCCATATATATGGGATGTATATATATCCATATATATCCATATATATTTAGTTCATAGCATTTAGAATAGTTTAATAGCAGTTAGATTTAGTGTAGATAGATACATATAATATTAGATTTAAAAGAAATAATCATATAAAAACAAAAAAACCCAATAAAAAGCAAAAGAAAACAATATAAAACCCAATAAAAAACCAGAAAACCATATAACAAACAAAAAAACACCCATAACAACATTTCCCGAATGGCCGAACGGCTGAACCGAATAGCCGAACGGCCAAACCAAACAGCCGAACGGCCTGTTCAGACGACCGAACCAAACAGCCGAACCCAAACTTGGTGAACTAACCGAACGGATGAACCAAACGGACGAACCGAGCATAGCCGAACTGAATGGACGAACCGAACGGACGGACCGAACGCAGCCGAACCGAACGGCCAAACCCGAACCGCGATCTGTTCGCCCATCCCTATTTATTACACTGACACACCGCAGTTGTGAAAAGAATAAAATAATTACTTTTTCTCTTTAGTTTCCTTGGTTAGTAGCTCAGAGAACTCTTATGCCTAATTATTTCCCTCCTATCTTTATTTTATTTATTTTTATTTATTTACAATTTATATCCCACCCCTCCTGCCCACAGGGCAGCCCGGGGTGGCGAACAACATTAATTAAAACAGTATAAAATTTTAAAACAATTTAAAAATACAATATGTGAGGAAAAACCCCACCCCCACCCCAGGCCTATAGCTCATAATTAGCATTCTGGAGCAGCCTGTTTTATCTTATGTAGTATTTCTAGTGCTGTCTGGAGGTAGGGTGGCCATAGCTTCCCTTTAAAAGAGGATGCTTATGAAAAATACATGTTGCAGGGCTCCATTGGTTCCAGTGCAGTCCTGCACTATGTATTTTTCATAAGTGTCCTCTTTTAATGGGCAGCTATGGCCACCCTATCTGTAAGACTGAGGGTTACAGTTGCCCACAAAAGTAGGATTATTATAATTGCTGTCTGCTCTTCTTCTGGTAAAGACAGAATTAAGAGGAGGAAAAGTGAAAAAAAAAGACTCAAGGTGTGAGCAAAGATAGGCAAATTATGTTTTCCTTGGCTATTTGAAACAGACACACCCACTTTAGTAGGTGTGTAGAAGCTGCTCATTTAGTTCCTTTGAGGCTATAGACTTCTACATCCTTCTTTGTAAAGAAGTAGAGTTACCCTTATCCTTGCAACATGGACCTGCCTGCTGTCATTCTCATCGTAACCAAGCCAAGTACGTGCACTTGAGACCTCGCATCTTCATGAATGTTAGACCC
>QEPC01007393.1:596357-693992 GCA_003113815.1 Sphenodon punctatus | reverse complement strand
CAAGCCACTGATTGGCTTGTGGCCTCAACAAAGCAAGCCCCTGATTGGCTCACCGGTGAGCCAATCAGGGGCTTACTACCAGTGAGTCAATCAGGGGCTTGCTTTATTGTGAACTGCCAGTGAGACAAAGCAAGCCCCTGATTCACAGGCAGTGAAAGGGAAATCGGCGGGGATTTCCCTGGTTTCTGCGCTAATCCTGCCTAAGGTAGGATTCTGCGCAAAAAACGCGAATCACGGCAGCGCGTTTTTCACGGGGCCCTGGTTATATGATCACGGTAACCTGTCCCCATAAGGAGGCGGGCCACTGCATTCTGCACCAGCTGAAGTCTCTGGATCATTACCAAGGATAGTCCCACGTAGAGCACATTGCACTAGTCCAGTCTAGAGGTGTTGAATGCATGGATGATAGTGCTAGGTTCGAGTCCAAAATATATGGCCGAAGCCGCTGTACCAGATGTAACTGGCCAAAGGCACTCCTCACCACAGCCCCCACCTGGACATCCAGGTGGAACTGCAAGTCAAGAAGCACCCCCAGACTAGGAACCTGAGCAATCAGGGAGGGAAGAACCCCATCAATAATTGGAACCCGCAATCACCCCCAGTCCTCCCCATCAGCATCACCTCCGTCTTTTTGGGATTCAGCTTTAGACAGATCACAGAAAGCTTTAAAAAAAAGCCAGCAGAACCCACACCATGGCCCACCAACAGCAGTGCACCCACTTTAAAATCATTATGTCAACCAAGCAATGGGGCAATCAATCAAGAAGACAAACCCACAAAAGTGCAACTGTAGGCAGAAATCCAAGTCAGCAGTGGTATACCCACAACATGGCCCACCATCAGCAGCGCAGCCACTTTAAAATCATTATGCCTAGGGATGTGCGAACAGATCACGGTTCCGGTTTGGTCTGGTCCTGTTCGGTCCAGTTCAATTCAGTTTGGTCATTCGGTTCAGTCGTTCAGTCCAGTCGCCGAGTTCGGTCGTTCAGTTCGGTCGAGTTCGGTTCGGCTGTTCGGAAAAAATTATCGCGAGATCCCGTGATCATGCCGGAAACCGGAAATTCGAGTGCATGTGGAGCTGTGTGGCAAGAGAGAGTGTGTGTTGTGACTGGCTGGGTGTTTGGTGTGTTTTGGCTGTGTTTGTGTTGGACTGTGTGTTGGTTTCAGTTTGACTGTTGGTTTGGCTGGTTGGTGAGTGTTGGTGGGTGACTGTTGACGAGTGCTTGTTTAAAAAAAAATGAAGAAGGTGACCATTAAATGCTGGGCCTGGGGGAAGACTAAGGTGGCGGAGCCAGTGGTGGAGGAGGACGAGGTTCCTGCTGCTGCTACTGGACCTTCGGTGGTGGAGGAGGAACAAGAGCCGGCGGGCACAGGAGGTGCTGCCACTGCTGCCAGGTTTGTGAACTTTTTTTTTACTTTGAGGACAAGAAGAATTATACTATCCTTTAGAGTGAGCTCACTGGTGTGCGGGTGGGTGCATGGGTGGTGGGCAGTCAGGCACAAAGAGTGGGCATCAGCGGGTGGCAGCGGATGTCTGCCACAGAGAGAGAAGGTACTGTAGTGTGGGAGCTCTTCCAGCAGTCAGGCACGAGCACGAGAACCCCCACCCAAACATGTGCCAGGCTAGCAAGGGTCTCCGCTCTCTAGTTGCCATCCCTACACACCCCGAAATAAGGGCAGGATTTGCATGTGCCAGCCAGGGTCTTTCCAGTTGCCATCCATAGCGCCCCAAGAAGAGCAGGATTTGCACGTGCCAGCAAGGGTCTTTCCAGTTGCCATCGATACTAGCACCCCAAGGAGGGCAGGATTTGCACATGCTAGAAAGGGTCTCTCCATTTGCCATCCCTAGTATCCCCTACTAGCACCCCAAGGAGGGCAGGATTTGCATGTGCCAGCAAGGGTCTTTCCATTGACATCCCTCCCCAGCACCCAAAGAAGGGAAGGATTAATTGCACGTGCCAGCCAGGGTTTTTCCAGTTGCCATCCCCCCAGCACTCAGATAAGGGCAGGATTTGCATGTGCCAGCAAGCCAGGGTCACTGTCTCCAGTTGCCATTCCTAGCACCCCAAGGAGGGAGGACTAGAGGCATCATCATAAATGCATGATATACTTAGGTGTTGTGTATATGTTCCTGTTTCAGAGAGGGTGAGGATTTGGAATCCTCAAATGCCGGTGCCAGGGGCAGGCGCAGGACACCAAGGCGGAGGTCGCCAGTGCCACCCCCAGACACTGAGCAGACAAGGTCCAATGTCTGGTGGTGGTACGTGAGGCATGAGGATGACTCTGCAGAATGCAAGGTAAGGCATGGGGGCTGGAACACAGGGTCCAAGGGAGTGGGGTCCAGGGTCCCGCGGTGGGGAACTGATGCTGTTGAATGCAAGGTCCACAGCAAATAAGGCCCCAATAATCTGGGATTTGATTCTGGATGGGGTGGTGGACTTCGCATGCATAATGGAGACCTGGCTGGACAAGGAGGCGAGGCCACTTTGGGTTGATCTCGTTCCAGCCGGGTATGCCGTGCAGCATTAGCCTCATGCCGGGGGCTAGGGAGGTGGCGTACCTATGATTTTTAAAGAGATATGGTCCGCTAGGAGGTATCCAGTTCCAGATATTCCTGGGATCGAGGCCCTCTACATGGTGTTTGATTTGGCAGGGGGAATTTGTAGGTGTTGCTTGTGTACTGGGCCCCTTCCTGCCCAGCAGCATTCCTCTCCACTCTAGCGGAGCTGGTCTCAGAGGTGGCGTTGGACTCCTCTAGGACTTTGGTCCTGGGGGACTTCAATGCCCATACCACCAATGGCCTTGTGGAGGCTCGTTGTTGGGAGAGTACCAAGCCTAGAAAAAGGCGGTGGGGGAATTTTCTAACAAAATGACACTCTATGCAGGTTGGATCTACAGACTGGGAGGGGGGCAGCAGGCAGGGGGCAGCCTGCTCTGGGGGGGTCCATTCAGCTGGGGGAAGGTTGGTTGTTCAGTGCTGTCTTTGTTAGAAGGATGGACAGATCCTCCCTCTTCCCTTTGTGATCACCCAATAGAGAGAAATGGGGGTGCAGAGCAGCTACAATGAGGCAGAGAGCCATCCCAGCAAAGGGGAAGAATTTGTCCTTGACACCCTAAAGCACAGGAGACTTCACAGAGGAGCAGGGACTCCCCACTCCCACCCCCTTCATCCCCTGGATCAGCATCAGGAGCCAGTGCTCGCTCACTGCTGCTGGGGAATCCCTGCACTCTAAGTGGGACAGAGACAGCAGCTAGTGTGCAAGGAGGGATAACAAAGATCCCTCCCTCAAAGCTCAACTCCAGGGGCTGCTCTGTTTGTTGTCCCCTCCTTGTGCACTAGTCTATGTCCCACTTAGAGTGCAGGGATCCCCGGCCCCAGCAGCAGTGAGCGAGCGCCTGACCCTTGGCCACTTGCGACAGGGCCGGTCACGCATTGGCCTTGCCGGCCCAGTAGGCCAAGGGATCGCTGCTGGGATCAATGCATGGCTCCTCCTCCAGGTAGGTCTCCACAGCTGCTGAGGTGCCGTCATACTCCCTCTCATAGCTCTGCCTGGGAATCACCTTCACCACTGCCCTCAAGCACACTGCTTGCCCTATTGTGCATGGCACCATGCTCCCCAGAGCGGCCTGCACGTAGGCCGAGCTGCTTCTGCTGGCAACAAGGGTGCTGCTGCTGCTGGCGCTGCTGCTGCTAGGGCAGGAGGCAGGGATAGACATGCCTGGCTGAGAGGGGTGGCTGCTCCCACTCCCACCATCCCCAGGGCTGTCCTGCTGCATAGCCCGCTCTGCCTGCCGGACCCTCTCCACCAGCACATCCTTCCAGGGCATAGAGCACTATCTGGCATGCCATGCTGCCTTTGACCCTGGGGTCCAGCATTGTTGCCAGGACATATTGCTCCCGCTGCAGGAGCACGTCAAAACGTACCTCCAGCCCTGACTTCAGCTTCTGCACCAGGTCAAGTGCCTCACTGGCCAGCTTCCTGCCCGCAGGGCAACAATCCCGTCCCCTGAGAATCTCGTCCAGCCTTCTCTGGAAACTCCGGACCAGAGGCGTCACCTGGCTGAGGGTGGTGGTGGAGCTGCTTACGGTCTCCGTCACGGCCAGGAACGGTCTCAGGACGAAGACCGTTTGAGCCAGGAGCTCCCATTCTGTCCCATTAAACCCTTCTGGTGCCCTGCAGTCCGTCTCCAGTTGAACCTGATGCAAGGTGGCTTTCTGCTCAAGAAGCCTCTCAAGCCTCAGAAAGGTAGAATTCCACCATGTGGCCACATCCTGGACCAGTTGGTGCCCTGGGAAGCCTTGCTCGGCTTGCTAGATCTATCTATCTATCTATCTATCTATCTATCTATCTATCTATCTATCTATCTATCTATCTATCTATCNGGAAGCCTTGCTCGGCTTGCTAGATCTATCTATCTATCTATCTATCTATCTATCTATCTATCTATCTATCTATCTATCTATCTATCTATCCAATATTACACAGGAGGAAACACAAAGAACACAGGCAGGGGTACAAAACTGAAATGAAAATAAATCTAATAATAATCCTACTCTAAATAAATCCAAAACTTAAAACAGGGGAAGGGAATCAGGGATGGAATAAGAGGGAGAGGGAAAGGATTCAATGGACGGGGGAGGGTGGAAGGAAGATTGAACACAGGGAATGCAATGAGGGGTAAAACTAAAAAAATAACACCTAAATCTATCCAATATAATCTAAATAAATGATAATATGGAGGTAAATGGGTTGGATGGGTGAAATAGGAGGAGGATGGCAATGGATTGGGGAGCTAGGAACTGCTGGGAGAGGAAGCCTTCTGAAACACCTGCTGTCAGGAACAGTGACTAGTTCAGAAGGTGTTGGGAAGGGGGGAGGCCAATGAGTTTTGTTACTTGCTGCACCCACCTCACCGCAAGTCCCATTGGCTCCATACAGCCTAGCCCATGGGCAATCACAGACTTTGAATCCAGTGGTCTGAGGAGAAAAAGCATGGTGATTGGGCAGGCTGGTTGCTACTCCAAGCCTCTCCACCCCTGGTTCATGGAAGTCTGCTCCTCAGCTGACTTCTCCTCCCTGTCACGTTTTGCCTTCCAGTGACATGTTTTTGCCACCCGAACTCATTCGAACTCGATCCGAACTGTTCAGTCGTTTTGGAATTCGGAATCAAGTTTGGTTCAGTTGGTTCGGGTTTGGGTTCGGTCGTCTGAACAGATTGAGTTCAGGCCAAACTCCAAACTTCCGAACCTTGTTCACGCATCCCTACCAAGCAGATCATATCAGAGTTGAGGTAAATTTAAGGTGTGTGTGTTTTCAGCAGTATAGAAGCTGTTATGCAGGAGCCAAATTATATTATCTCACAAAGGAGGCAACAGTTATTTAAACTTGTTTCTCTGCCTAATAGTTTTGCACAAACCATTTTGTTGCCTCCAGGCATAAGATCTGTCTAAATGAAGATGCGCTATTGAGGCTTCAGTGTGACAGCAGGGTAAAGCTTCCCAGTTGCTAATTTGTTTGTTGTTTTCATACAGTGTGCAAATGAGGTCTGAAAATTTTGGCTGCTGTAATTTTTCCCAGCATGTGTGCAAATGTCCAGGTGTGGGTGAGATTACATTCCAGGGGTGTTAACTTACAGAATCTCTCTTTCACTTAATCATGCATTTTGATGTTGAGTGGATATGTGTATACATGGACCTGGCTTTTCTTTCTTGCTCTGTTGCTGACTTGCTAGGTGACCTTGGGCTAGGTGACATTAGGCTATTTTTGCCTAGGCTATATTATATTTTTAAAATGGAGATAATGGGTAAGAACAGATGTGACAGCAGCTCTCTGTGGCCCACTTTGGACCGAACCTCATCTTCATGACTGTGCAGGTGCCGCCAGATGTTGGCCTGGGATTGCCCTGGGCCATGTCGAAGGCTAGCCCGGACTTGGATCTTGGAAAACGTCTGATGTAGCAGCCGGATAAGGCCTCCCTGACTGGGCTACAGCAGGCTATCTTGTTTGCTCCTAAGCCACCAACCCAGCCTGGGTCAGGGCGTCATCATTGGTCACCATGGCTGCCTGTCATGGTAGAGGGCAGGACACTGGGTGCAGTGTGGGGCTGGCTGGTCACATGTTCATGCTTCTCCCCACCCTCCCTGGCAGCCCGGTTACAGTGAGTCATGTTTGTTTGGTAACGCAACCTGTCCCAGCCTGTGTCAGCTGAAGTTTTCTTCTCCAGGCTGTGCTGGGCCACTGCTGCTCCGCTGTCACATGTGTGTTTTACCCAATGATACTTACTTCCTTTGTAAAAGGCTTTGAGATCTGTTAACAAGTGTGCCTTCTTCACATGTGTCCAGGTGGGTGCTTTAAAAATAATCAATTTGGGGAATTTAGCCTACTTCTCTAATCAAGGCACACGAGTGTCTGAGATCTTAAGTCTGGAGACGTGATGCGGTGAGAATCCTTGAACCCTGCTCCCCCAGAGAGATAAGACAGACAAGGTTGTAATACAGAAAAAATATATTTATTGCAGGGATACATACACCATCTGAGGGTGAAAACAGACATGACACTAACCACCCTTTAACCACCCTTTGCGGTCATTTATGCATGTTGCAGGGCTACATAGGGCACCAATACAGCCCTGCAACATGCATAAATAACCACCAAGGGTGGTTAAAGGGTGGTTAGCGTCATGTCTGTTTTCACCCTGAATCGGTGATTATGGGGTTAATACTGTTGCGGAGTGAGATGCAGATTCCTGCCGGCTGCTGGGATCAGGCTCTGTCAAGACAGAATGGGGGGTGGGGGGGGGGAGCTCACCATGACTTGTAAGGCCACCTGGAGAAGAGACGAGCAGAGGGAGGTGTCTGGGAGAGGCATGGTCAAACTGTGGTGGACAAAGAACCACGTGGAGCCACTCTTTGGAGCCACTGTTGCCCTGCAGTTGCCGTGCAGCTCTGTGCAACTCTGTTCTTGGCTTCCAGAGGGCCGATGGAACTAATCAAGAAAGTTCTGCTGGCCCGGGAACAGTGTGGCAAAAATAGAAATGGATGAAGCTTCCTGGGTGTGTGAAAAGGGAGCAGGGTGGGAGATCACTCAGGAATGCGGGGGGACACTGGTTGGAGGAGTTGGGAATTAGATGATAGGGTGCTGGATACTGGGAGAAGGGCATGCCTTAATCACTTCAAGGCGAGGTTGATGGCCTGTTCTGCTTAGTTGGAATCAGAGCACATTACTAGAAAGAAGGGACCCATGCTCCTGGTGGTTATGGAAGAAGAGCTAGCTTGATGACTTAATTGCTCCTTAATCTACCTCCTTAATCTAGTAATAATTCCTGATTACTAACAGGCGCAGGTGTCCTGCATGAGGGGATACAAAGAAGGGGGCTATCGAAATCATCATGATTCCAACTAGCATCGCATTCCACGTGGGTGCCCAGACTGCTTCTCTTTTAGATTGCTGAAAAGGGGTGTGTGTGTGTGTGTGCGCGCGCACGTGCGATAGGCTCTTCCTAACAGATCTGTGGATGAAAAGCACAATATAAATCAAAGACAGGTATTCATGCATATGTACAATACTGTACATTTCATAAAGTTTTGTATTCAGAAGCAGACTCATACAGTGGGGAGGACTGATGGTTTCTAATGATTCCCCCCCTCAAGCTAAAATGGTCATAAACAAACACAACAAACAACAACAACAACAATAGATAAAACTGTTGAATTTATGGTACTTGACCAAGCCAATCCCTGGGTACAATACTGCCATGTTTTCTGTGGAGCCTCCACAACAGAGTAGGTCAGTGTTATGTAGTAGATCAATTCAGACATCACAATAAATGACACCACATGGTAAATCAGAGGCAAAATTATGGTGCTGCTACTAGAACCAGAAAGTGGTAATCATAAAGTTTGAATGCAGCAGCTGGTGACAGCACCAGAGAGAGAAAGAGAGTCTAGCAGCTGAGTAGAAGAGTGTCCCCTTCCCATGCAGATTATACCTGTCAAGAAATGTTCCTTGAACTGGTGAAAGTGGAGGGGTGAGCTTGAATTTCATTTCAGTTGTCATTGGCCCAAGATGATGGCAAGTATGATGTACAGGGCCCAATATNACGACCAGAAGGTGGTAGACAATCTCTGCCCAGTAATCAACCAATTTTGGTGACGGATTTTAGGGCTTCTTCCCTCTGCTAGTCCAGCTATGATAGCATTAGAACTGTGTATGCAATCTATAAGGGCTGTCGCCGAAAGTTGGCTTCTAAATTACTGGGCCAAGCTGAGGGATGCTCCTAAAGATTCCCTAGTGGTGTTAGCGATAAAAGAAAATCAAGTAGACTCAGTTGGTGGCCTGGATAGCTGGTGGGCTGTGGTTAGGCAACAGCTCGCCTACCTGGGCTTATCAGAGCTTTATTTGCAGGATTTCACTAGCACACAGGTTATAAAACAGGTAAAACAATGTATCTGGGATCAGGATAGACAAAAAATACGATCACAGGCCAGTGGGAGTAATATCTCTCCATTTTATAAATATGTCCTCCGCCCTAGGAGTAGGGCTTCATACTTATGGTCTCTTAGCAACCTGGAGTTGAGACAGGCCTTCATTAGGCTCAGATTTCAATCTATGCAGACAGCCGTGTTATTATTATTATTATTATAAGCATTTGTATAGCGGCAGCTGTGTACCTGGAGCTTTACAGAACAATAAGATAGACACGGTCCCTGCCTACGGCTTACAATCTAATAGACACGGAAGGGGGAGACAAGGGGAGGGGACATAGGGAGAGACAAGGGATAAATTATATTCAAGCAGATACAAAGTCTCAGGTGCACGTGCCACGTGTTGCTGGGAAGGTTCCAGGGGATTGCCTACCTAGAGTGATTTTGCCCTTGTGGGCATGGAATAGAGGATCTGCAACATTACTTACTTACATGCCCCCTCTATGATTTGGCTCGTTGCCAGCTTATAGCTACTACGGGGTTGGATGTGTTTCACCCTAAAATCCAGCAACTAATTTACTTATTAGGAGACAGAGTTCCTTCCAGGACTAGGGCAGTTGCAATCTTTTCCATATGAATTGATAAAATACGTAGAGGGTATGATGCCCGGCTGGTTCTGACGAGGCTCTGAACTAGGAATTGCCCTTATCTCTGGGAAATATAGTTACCCCCCTGATGTCCCAGGCCTTGTTCTTAGTTATTTTAGATTTGCTTTGGTGCTGGTTCCGATTAAATTCATAAATAGGTTGGGACATCTGCTGTTGCCTTTAGCCTTGGGAGGGGCTCACCAACCTCAAATGGTTTATGATTTATTGTTTATAACTGTTGAACGGTTTTTGTGATGTTATTATTCATGTACTGCACTTTTGTTATTGCAATTTTGTTACGGCCAATGGCCAAATAATAAATTTATTATTATTAGTTGTCATTGTTTTCTATTTCTGTGCCCATTACTCCTCTTACTTTAGGCTGCTGCAGTCTACAAGATAGTGAAATATGGGTTAAACCTTGGTTTTCCAAATAAATTTACAGAAGGCTACAGTGTGGCCACGGTGTGCAAGGGAAGACTGGAAGGACTGGAGACCGGGCAGGGTGTCTTAGAAGCAGTCACCCCTAACAGGTGACCCTTTTTACTCCCTCATACCTAAGTGGATATATACTTAACCTGCATGGGACTGCAGTAATTTCTGATGTGTAGTTTGGTAGTTATTTATCTATGCAAAGTAACATTACACAGACATTTAGTCCAGGAGGTAAAGAAACTACTACTGTTATGTACTACTTTCAGTATCTTGTAGAGTACAGAAAATCATAGTAGTTTCTTTATCTCCAGGCCTAAATGTTTGTAATAGCAGTTGTAATAGCAATGTTTGTTTCATAGCACCTTATGTATTAGGGCTGAAATGATATTTCCCTAAATAGCCTGGGTCCCACCTATCTGCAGGATCGCCTCATCCTCCAATCTTGGTGGTGGCCCCCTCCTATCAGAAAAATGTTTGCCAAACACACCGACTCACCCATTAGAAGAGGAAAATGTTATCATAATTAGTGTATGACGCTTCATTACAGTCCCTATGGACCTGTGTGTTATACATATGCCGCTATTTCAGATTTATGCACAGGCTGCAGGTATTTGTGGCTCCTTTCCAAATCACAGGCTAAGCCCCTGTGCATTTGAGGCTGTGAATCCATATTTGATGTGCTTCTCATGCTCGTCATGTCATTTTAAATTTGCTCATGGACTCCATGTATTGGGAGGTTCCTGTGCCCCCCCCCTCCCCACACACATACAAGGGGTCTTCTGCAGTTGCAAAGCCCGCAATTGCCTGGATCTGGTCTTGGTCACAACTAGCTGTCTCAAAGAGACCAAGCACTGGGAAGAAACAGAGATGGAATTACCCTGTCAGTCCTTGCAATGTTCCCTTCAGGTCAACGTTGCTTCCTGGGAGACATCTGTATTATGGAGAGAGGGGGAGAGATTCAGAATCCAAGACTGTCAGTTCTGAGTCTTTTATTAGAGGTAAATTCCTATTTTTAAAAAGTATAGACACAAGCCGATTTTTGCTTCCTGGTATAATCTGAACGCCAATCATCAAAAAAGGTGATAATTAGCAGTTAGATATGACCCGGTGCAGCTGCAAATTATTTTCCAAACTCTAGTAATGAAAGAGAACAGCCTCCAAAAATGGCTTCACACTGATCTGCGTGGAATAATGTAATTGGAGGTGCTTGGCACCGCTAAGGTAAAGTCTAAAATGATTCCTAATCCATGGCACCAATTCAAGATGAAACCATCAAGAAAATAAAAACAGTTCTTCAATGGCTACAAATGAGGATATGGGAGAGATATTTACACGAAACATTTATTTCTCCTTATTCTTTCCATCTCTCTTCCTGCCAGCTGAACTGTCAACCTGTCTCTTTTGAGTTTCATAGCTCTCCCTGAATGTGTTTTTTCCTCTCCACCCATATCTGTTCAAAGCCATCAGTCACACTGCAGATTTGTAATGAACTCTCTCCCTGCCAAGGTAAGGAAGTTACATCATTTTCAAAGAGGGGATCAGCACTTTAATCTAGAGGAGATAGGGAAGAGAACAAAGGCACTGTCTAGCAGAAGAGAAGTGGGAAAGGAGGGAAGGGTGAGGAAGGGAGGGGAAATGTTGTTACTTTTTTGATGTTCCATATAGCACACTTTAGAAATTTGGACCACATTTGTTCCTGGTAATTGAACATACCTGGTCTTTCAATTAATTTCAGAGGGAACATAAAACATTGTCTTTTCATTTGGAGAGGTGGAGGGAGGGCTTTAAGCAATGCTCGAGGAACTTGCTGCAACATTTTGACATGTGTTCAGTATTAATGATGTGAAACCCCCACCCAAAAACCCCAGAGCATGCCGATCCAGTAGCAGAGATACCATCTTCCCCCATGCTAGAATGCTAAAGAAACATTTCCAAAATGGAAGACCGAGTGAAATGTAGAAAACTGTCAGTTCCTTTTAACTAGTCTAGGACTGACTGACTGACTGGATGCAGGTGGAGGTAGCAAGAAAATATGCCAAGTGTTTGGGACGCATGTTCAGATACTTATTCAAACTAAGCCCATTAACACTACAACAAAGAGTAGAAGAGCATCAGTATAAAGGAGAATAAAGGCACACAGTTGCTATATCAGATGATTACAGTAAACTATAGCCTATAAACAGTGATGGGTGGGTCTCAGAATGTTCAATTCAGATTTCCAAACTGGACAAATAATGAATACCAAATTATTCATCCAATGACTGTCATTTAATTATTATTTTGTATGTCTAACTTCCAACTTTCTAAAAAAAATGCTTTTCTTATGTAGATCGCTCACCAGATAATTTCCATGAATAATTCTTATTCTATATTTTTTTGAGAGCCGATCACTGGTAATATTCAGCAGCTGAAATCTAAGTGGAGTTGATTTGTTTTAGCTGAATATATTACATATGCAAAGTTTCTCCTTTTCTGGATAAATGTAACCCTGAGAACTATGGTTCTTCTGTCAGTCTCAATAGTGAATTTTTGAATTGCTTTTTCTGAATATTTTCCAATATTAGCTGAAAATGGAATGGTCCATTGGATTTACCTCTTCTACTAATACTCCTGCGAATATATATATTTTTCCCCACAACATTTGCTGAAAATTAAGAGAAAACAATGTACACAGCAGAAGTGAAGTGACCTTTTTGCACTTGTAAGAGCTTGGTTAAATGTATTTAAAGGCACACGTGAATATTCACCAAACTAACACTTCTATATGAGAAGAGATTCAGGAGGTGTAGGGATCTTCAGCTTAGAGAAGAGAAATTGAGGGGTATATGATAGAAGTGCACAAAATCATAAGCAGGGTGGAGCAAGTAAATAGGAAGGGGTTATTTACTCTTCTCAAAATAAAAGAAATAGGAGAACCCCAATGAAATTAACTGGCAGCAGATTTAAAACAAATAAAATGGATTTTTTTCACCTGTAGAACTCATTGCCAGAGAATGTTGCTAAGGCCAATAGCGTAACTGGATGTTGTGAAGGCCAATAGTTAAAAAAAACATAAGCTCATAAATTGCTGTTGGTCAGAGAACCTCTGACTGTTGGGGCGATGGGAGTCAATAACAGGAAATGAATGATTTGGTTGTGAACTTCTCTGAAACAATCAAAGCTGGTGTCAAAGACAGGATCTTAGCTAGATGGACCATTGCTCTAACCCAGTATGACACTTCTTATGCTGCATCTATTACAGTGGCATCTGGCCATCACCCTAAGGGCCCCCAGACCAGTCATTTGGGTACTGATCCTTGGTCTGTGCATGCATGAAGTGCAGACCAAAGGGTCACTGCAGAGAGTATGAGCCCATGTGGGCCAAAGGGACAATCCTGTGTGGACACACACTGGGGACAATCCCAAGCATTGCATGCATTACCACGCAGTTTGTGCGTGCACTGTAGTCCCCATGCTGTGGTGTGTGTGCGCCCGTCGCATGTGCTCCGCACTCTGATCTGCAGGGCTTTGGATCAGCCCCAGTGTATGCACATATGATGCTGCTGCTTGCCACTGGAGGGCTGGTATCCAGAGGCATCACCATGTGCATTGTAGAGGTGAGCACCAGGGGCCCATATCATTTTAAATTTTTTATTTTCATTATTTAAATCTGTCATTTTCATAAATATCAATTTTTCAGTTTTGTTTTTGCTTTCATTTTTGTTTTCCATTGGTTTAAATGGAAAACACATTTGTGGCTGTAACATTTTTGTTTTTCATTATACCCTTTCCTATATTTACTATCTCTGCCGACTTTCAGAAGGATTGAATAAAGGGTCCTGGTGGTATCAGCAATTATCCTATAAATGTACGTCTGGCATCTTTGTAGTCCAACATGAAATTTGGTAGGGATCAGTAAGATTTGATAAAGGGTCCCAAATTGATATGCCTGCACAGCATATGCAGAGAAGGAGCTTATGCCAGGGATTCTTTTACGTGTCACTGTGGTATAAGATCAGTTTGTGATGCCAATTGAACAGCAGAAATGTCAACCAAATATCCTCATTCTGTGATTTCACCATCCCAACATCTCTCCCCCACTTGTTACTGGGAAGTCAGAAGCATCTGTTTAGAAAAGAGCCAATAGAGATTCTCTTATGTCCTCTGTCACAGTGCTTCAGGATGTGATTGTGATGATAATTGGCCAGCCTGGATGTGTAAACCATGTCTCCTGATTTCTGGGATGCTATCCCCAAAGTCCCAGTTATGTCCCTTCTATTCCCGTCTGAGGGCTGCCCCCTATGCCCGCCTCGAAGCCACCACCAATCCTGTAAAGTTGGAAGCATGCAGTAATTGGAAAGTAAATGTGTCTGTCAGTCTGTTGGGTTGCTTCCCAGCCTCCCTCCTACAGCCTCCCTTCAAGGGGGCAATGTAAATTGCTTATAAAATTGGGTCCCTTTATCAAATTATCCTGTAGTTTGGGAGAGATGACTGGGGATGTATGTGATACATTCCTGCCAAATGTCTTGGCAGACATTCCTGCCAAATGTCCCTGACAACCAAGGAGAGGATATGGAAGGGGGAATTTCTTGACATATTTATGTTGTTACATGGGGAGGAGCCGGGTGATGATAACATGGAGACAAGGGGGGCAAGGGCAAACAAAAAAGGCCCCCCATACCTAGGGCTTGGGAGAAGTGGTCAGCATGTTTCTACATTTACATGGGGGTTGGGGACATACAGATTCCCTGGTAGGGTCTGGCAGTTGATTCAGTACGCCACCCACTATCATAAAAAAAGCTTACTTGGACTTTGGGGGGACAGCCTGGCTCGAATATGATGAGATGTTTCATCACAGGGCACGTCCAACCCCCACACATGCTGGGATATTATCGATTATAACATACACTCACAAATTATGGCCCCACAATGCCATGTTGTAGGCATCCGGACAGGGAGTGGTATAGGTCTGTCAGGACCTTCAAAGCAGGTTTCTGGCAAGCTGGTACGCTGGGCTTTCAATGGGAAGGGGTGTTTTCATGTCCAATGTAAATACGCCCACACGTCTGCAAACTGCGGTGGCAGCCACCCTGCCTCTTCCTGCTTCAAGGGGTGGTCCAATTCCACAAAGCAGAAGTTTACAAATGGAGACCCAAAGCAGCTATGGCAAGGGGCTGGTGGGGGGCAGCAGGCAAGTGGGGGCCAGGGGGTTGGCCCTGTGGAGGAATTTTTATAATAAGACTCTTATGGATATAGAACCATGCAGAACCAGAGTGAGCAAGGTAGCACAAGATGGAAAACAGATGGATGCTGGGCAAAAGAACCATCCTCTGCTGAAATAAACTTTAGCTTGCTTGTCAAGATATAATCATTTTGGTAGCTTAGGATGTTTTGCAGGACATAGTTTGAGAAGCAGCTCTCCCTGTACTTTCCCTTCATAGATAAGATATAACGGCCTTGCAGCTTTGTTGGGGAAATTGAACTGTTTAGACTTCTTAGGTTAGCCATATTGTTTTGAGAACATACTTGCTGACTATGTAAACAATTACTGTAACCTTTTACTTTGTATGACTTTATTTTTGATTGACATCCTCTATCTATTTGCTTGAACCGGTATCTATAAAATACCTATGTAATTTCTGCTCTGGCAGACCAGCCTGAAGACTTGCATGTTTCAGGTCTGCTCTCTCGCTTTGCACTTTGAGATCAATAAAAGAACTCTGATAAAATTTACCAACAGCTTTGTGTGAGTATGAGATTTTCTTCTACAGCCCCTACATCAATTAAGTTCTAGATGCTAGGTCCCCTTTTGCAGTGTTACCCAAACAGGGGCGACGCTGATTACTTATGATGGGGTTTTTTGGAAGGATTTGAGATTCCTTACATGGGTACACGGGTCAGCCAGAGGGCCAACAACGTGAAATCTGTGCGGGGACTGGAAGAGGTGGTGGGGAACAAGATTAGTAAGGAAATAGCAATGGGGACGGTGATGGGTCCATTCGACTATCCACAATTTCTTCCTTTGAGGTGCTCGTCACAGGGATTGTGCCAAAAAAGACTCCGGGGGAGTACCGATTAATTCATCACTTGTCATACTCCAGAGGCAGTTCTGTCAATGATGGAATTGACCCCCGTGCTGTGCTCCGTGCAGTACACATCTTTTGATGCTGCAGTGCATATCAGCTGGGCATGTGGCAAGGTGGTGCTCCTGGGGAAGTGTAACTTTCCGTCTGCTGCCCATATCCCTGAGGGATTTTGAATTGCTGGGTTTTATTTTTAGAGGTCAATTTTTCTCTGAAAAAGCAATGTCCATGGGATGCGCCATTTCCTGTTCTGCTTTTGATCGTTTTAGTACGATGCTTGACTGGGCAGTGAAGGACAGGGCAGGTTTTACCTTCCATACTGCATTATCTTGATTATTACCTCTTTTGGGGTGAGGCAGGCTCTCAGGAGTGCGCCCAGCTGATGTCTATGTTCGCTACGGTAATGACTGAACTGGGAGTCCCGTTGGCTGGGGGAAAGACCGAGGGCCCAGCGACCTGCCTTTCCTTTTTAAGCATCCTGATTAACAGTGTCTTGCACATCAAGCCTTCCTCCTGACAAGCTGGCCTCCCTGCGGGTGCTGCTAACAGACACTTTGGGTCCCAGGAAGGTAACACTGAGGGCCATGCAAATGCTTCTCGGGCACTTAAACTTTGCCTGCAGGGCTGTAGCCCCCATCAGGGCTTTCTGTGCATGGCTAAGCCGCATCAAAGCAGGTATGCTGCCCCACCCATATACAGATATCTAGGTGTGAAGGAGTGGGGAAGCCATGAGCGTGAGGCAGAGTACGGGTGCGGGGAACCCTTGCAGCAAGTACCGGCGTGAGAGCAGACACCTGTGCGCACTCCAGCAGACTATTAAACCTCACCTCCAGCCACTGGTGGGACTGTGTGAAGGAGTGGGGAAGCCGTGAGCATGAGACAAAGTACGGGCGCGGGGAACCCTTGCAGCAAGTACCAGCGTGAGAGCAGACACCTGTGCGCACTCCAGCAGACTATTAAACCTTGCCTCCAGTCGCTGGTGGGACTGTTGTGAAGGAGTGGGGAAGTCGTAAGCGTGAGGCAGAGTACAGGCGCGGGGAACCCTTGCAGCAAGTACCGGCGTGAGAGCAGACACCTGTGTGCACTCCAGCAGACTATTAAACCTCGCCGGCAGCATGCGCTGGCGGCTGAGCGCCTAAAGGCTGCGCACGCAAGGGCATGCCCATGTGCGCTCGGCCTTAGGCGGGCTGCCGGGGGTGCCGGGACATTAGTTTCTAACTGCCTATCGGGAAACAGATTGGGGTGATTGAAGGATGGCATCTTCGGACCCCACCGGTGTACCTGCTAAACTAACAAAGCAGAGGACGCTTGAGTGCTTTTTCCATAGTGCCTCGGTGAGAAGAGTCGCGGCTTCGACATCATCTCCTTGTGCTATGACTACTAATCGCTTCCAGCCTCTTGCAGACTTTGATGAGCTAAGTAATACCTTGCGAAATACTTCCTTATAGGAAGCTCCACGGGATTCCGGGCAACCATTCTCGGGCCCCCTTCCTGTAGGGGGTCTGGCAGGGCTGGGACCCGTGCCAGATGAAAAACTAGCTGCCTTTTTGACAGAACACGTTATGCTCATGGCAGAGACTTTGCAGTTTATGTTTTTTAAACTCTTGCAACTTCTGGGAAAGATGGACTCTGTTGAAAGACTTGTCCAGGAGGGGTGGGGGGCTGCCCCCAGGTTGCAGAACTGGGACACCCGGTGCTTTCATCTAACCCCTCTGTGAGGCCCTCTTGTCTTGTTCATCAAGTTATGGCCCCTCCGTCTCCCCCCCGCCTTTTGCCGTCGATTTTGCCCCATGACTTCCTTCCGCCTACTATTTCAGTAGACAAGGTCGGGTCATTTGGGTTGCTGGCTGCCTCTATAGTATTTACTATCCTCTCCCGAAGGGGTCATCGTCCCCTCACAGTGGGCTACAGCTTTAGATGTAGCTGAGCACCTTCGACCCCTTTTAAAAAAAGGAGAAAATCGTGATTACCAGGAGCGAGACTTTATCAGTGGATCACCTGGTTAATTCAATGGATAGGCAGATGATCATTGTGACATTTGTGTCTACAGATTTGATTCCCCATATCCTTGCTCTCAAGAGTTATCTAGAGATGCAGGCTATTTTTATTTTACGTGCCTTCCAGACTTGCCCTTCCCTCCGGGGGGAGGGGCGACTGGGGATTTACCTTGTCCGCCCCCTTGGCAGGGAACTTGGTTTTAGACAAGCCTGCTCCCCCTCTTCCCTCCCTTCTGCTCCTGCTATTGCTTCTCTGGAACCTGGGCTCTCAGTTACCAGGAATCCAGTTCTTTCAAAGCCCTTGCCCTCTGAGGCAGTATTACCAGCTAGTGGGCAAAGTACAGTGCCCCCCCACCTCAGATGCGGTGGGCGACCAGGGGGGTCTGCCTATCCAAGTGGTCCCAGCAGGTGAGGGCAGGGTCGCCATCTTCACCTACAGTAGTTTTTCAGGCCCATTTTTTGGAATGCTTAGAGTCATTACACCTCCAATTGGGAGAATTGAAGCCAGGAGGAAGCAAGCAGTGCCCTCCCGTTCTCTATTCGCGGGATATACTCAATACTCGCCCTTCTACCCCCTGCCCTTGGCCCTGTCCTCCTATTTTCGTTCTCACTCCCTTAGTTGGTTGTCTTCTGGGGGAGGCGGTACGAGGGTAGAGGCTCGGGCTGAGGAGGAATGTTTTAGCTTACCATCTATTAATAGGAATGTTCAGGGGCACTTATCTGGGGTAGATCGTCCTGGGCTGGGAAGAATAGTTACAAGTAGCTCGTCGGCTTTGATTGGCCCCCAGATTCTGCCTGGGAGGGCCTTCCAGGGGGAAGTTTTGCAAGCTCCGCCAGGGATCAATCTTGCCCCCCAAATGGTGGATACTCAATATGTACAGCCCACTGTTCCCTTTCCGGTACTAGCAGAGTCCCCTCGGTCATCTCCCCCCCCCACCCTATATTGGGCAGAGTGTTGAGACAGCATCCCAGGCCCCTTCAGGGGCGGTGACAGGAGGCCCGGCTGGTTGCACCCCTTACCCTGACATCCTGGAATATTTCGGGGTGGAGGGTGCACCAATCAGACACGGAATTGTATAACTTTTTTGCCCCATATGATATTGCCCTTCTGAAGGAAACCTGGTTTCTGGAACCCCCTTTTAAGGGTAGTTGGAGGGGATTTGATATCTTTTTGGCCGGATGCTATGCCCTCTACTTGCCAGGGCTGCCCGAGTGGCGACCTTGTGTTACTTATAGCATCTGGCTTACTAGTAAAGGTACAGTGAGTTGGCTCTATTAAAGCCAACTTCATTCTTTTCCATTGCCAGTTTCCCTCCGGCTTGGAATTGTTGATTGGTCAGTTTCCCTCCGGAACACTCTCCTTATTATTTCTCGGAGATTTGGATCCTTCTAACGGACTTGGTCCATGAGGCTGTGACACGGTTCCCAAATGCTTGTCTGTTGCTGGGAGGTGATTTTAACTCCAGACTGGGCGACCCTGCAATTGCGTAGACTTGGCCCAGCCTGGAGGATTCAACGGACCGTTTTTTCATTCCTCCTCATCATTCAAAGGATCGAGTTAAAGGCCCTAGGAAGCCTCTGCTGGGGAAATTACTATGCAATCTGGACCTTATTATAATTAATGGGAGGACTGAGGATGATTCGGAGGGAAACTTTACCTTTCGTTCCTCCCAGGGCTCCAGTGTTTTGGATTTTTCGCTGATTCCGCCACATTTATTCCCTTTAGTGAATATGTTTCGGGTTGTGCCTTTGTGTGTGTCTAATCATCTCCCTATAACCATGAGTATGGGGGTCTCCCGGATCTGCCCCCCCGATTGCGGCATCTCGAAGTCCTTGGTCGATGGAGCCTCTCCTTTGCTACGTACTAAATGGTTCGAAGATCTGCAAAGGGCTGTTACCGAGCTGCTGGAGTCTCTCCCAGTAGTTGCCATGCATGCTGGCATGGTAGCTCAGGGACCGGATACCATCGCCTGGTATGAGAAGTTATTGTCACTTTTGAGTCCTGTTATTACCACCAGGGCTCCCCACTCTAGGAGAACAACCCTTCCCTTTGGTTCTCCTACTTGGTTTGATGCTTATTGACGCAAGGCGCGGGCTCAGCTTCGCCATATTGCTAGGGACTTGAGGCTTAACCCCTGTAACATTTAAGGCTTAAATTGGTCTCAGTGCGCAAAAATTATCGTAACTTGATGTCACTGAAGTTGTGTGACTTTCAGAAAGCTTCATGGGCTGCTCTTATTAAGGCAGCTAATGATAAAGACTCTCGGAAATTCTGGGAGATCATACGATGATCCCAGAAGGAAGGAGGACACTACTGTGTAGCCCCGCCCCATCCAGAGGTGTGGCAATCCTTCTATGAAGCCCTTTTTTCTAACTCTAAGGTAGGGGATTTTGAGCTTAATATCCTGCCTGCAAATAGGTTTCAGAGCTGGCCCCCAGTCACAGTGGAGAAGGTGGTTCTACTTATTGGTGAGCTAAAAAATGGCAAGGCCCCGGGTCCAGATTTTCTATCTCCCGAACTCTTGAAGAGTGACCCAGTTCGGTGGGTGGGATTGCTAGCTCCCTTGTTTTCATACATTAATGAGACGGGTAAATTTCTGGCCTCCTGGATTTCCAGCATTATTGTCCCTATCTATAAAAAGGGGGACCCTAGGATTCCGGGAAACTATCGACCGATCAGCCTGCTCTGTGTTGTGGCTAAATTATGCACCAAGCTCCTGCTGGGCAAGCTACAGGCTTGGATGGAGAGGTTGGAGATAGTTGAGCCAGAACAGGAAGGATTTCGGAAGGGACTGGCAACTACTGATCATATTTTTGTCCTGGCATCGCTGATAGCTAAGCTGGCATTGGCGTGGAGGAAGCTTTAACTCTGCTTTATCGATTTAGAGAGGGCCTTTGACTCGATATGTAGAGAACGGCTTTGGATTAAGTTGTATTTACTGGATATCGAACCAAGACTGTTATTCCTAATGATCAAGCTGCATTTAGGGAACTCCCTGCGGGTGCAGGTGAACCTGCGGGGCGCCCTTTCTGATTCTGTCCAGGTGAGAGCTGGAGTGAGACAGGGGTGCTTATTGGCCCCTGCCCTCTTCAACCTCTTCCTGATGATTCTGTTTGTTTTATGAAAGTAACCGATACACATGCCCCCCAAATTGGCGACCACCAAGTCCCGTTGCTATTATATGCGGACGATACCATTTTGATCTCCCAGACCCTGGTGGGCCTGAGGCGAGCAATGGCAACTTTAGGAGACTACTGCCAGGCAGAGATGTTGGCTATTAATTTTGCCAAAACCAAGGTGTTGGTAGTGGGGGCTAGAGGAGCATAGAAAGGCTACTTGGATAAGGTGGAGGCTAGAAGTTTGCGTAGAATGTTCACGCAACTTGGTATGCAACTGCTTAAATCAGCAATTACTTCTGCTCGCTATATAGGAAAACCATATCAGAACCGCTATTGTCCTTGTTCGAACACAGAGATAGAAGATTTGTCCCATGTCCTCTTTACCTGTCCTCTGTATGTGAACCTAAGGCAATGTTGGTTGGAACCACTACTTTGTGGGAGGGAGTTTGTTCCACCATTAGCAAAAATGGAATTTTTACTTAACACACACAAGGAGTCAACTATGCTTGCAGTGGCTTCCTTTGCTCTGTTGGCTACAAGGGTATGAGAAGAAGTGGTGCCGTAATATAAATTAGTTGTTGAAGTCCCATGCACCCCCCCCAATTAATTTTCTATTTAGATTGTATTATGTGGATGTAGTGTTTTATTTCTTGTAATGAATTCTTTTACGTTCAGATTATTAGTTGTTTTAATTTTCTGTATTGCTGTGTTTGTCTTATTGACTATGGTGAAAGCTAATGCCATAATACATAATTAATTAATTAATTAATTAATTAATTAATTAATTAATTAATTATTATTATTATTATTAGTAGTAGTAGTAGTAGTATTAATAAAAGGGGCATAAGCAATGCTGGGTCTTCAACCATCTGATTATGGGTCACACTCATTTTGAATTGGGGCTGCATCCACGATGGCTACAGGGGGCTTGTCTGCCTCTCAAATTAAGGCTATAGGTAGATGGAGGTTGGGTGCTTATCGCATTTACATGTGGCCATTCGGCCCTTCTCAGTAGACTGTGATCAGTCGGTAACCCACATATGTTTTTGTCATCTGCAGGCTCTGGACGGCTGCTCACTGTCTGGATATGTGGGCAAAGCATTGTGCATTGGGCCGCACGCCATGTAGTTCATTAAAATTTTGGCACCCAGCTTGGTTGTGGACTTTGTGCCCTCTTTTATTGGTTTGGGTGCAGTGGAATGCGTTGGGAACACTTGATGTCTTCTCTGTTCTGCAGGGCTGCACGATTTGGGCCGCCGGACATCCTGGTCATACACTTGGGTGAGAATGACCTTGGCCTCCACACTACATGGAGGCTAACTGGTGAGATAAAGGATAAAACCTCTGAGTTAGTTGTCAAATGGCCACAGTCCTCCATATGGTGATCGGATCTGCTGGAGCATCGGTCTTGGCAGTATACCACCAAGTCAGGCAAGATTGAGTGGGCGAAGCAGAAGATTAGCAGAGTGATATGGGCATTCCTGAAGTGCTTGGGAGGCCAGACGGTACACCATGAGTGTATTGGGATGTAGGCCTTTTTCTGGAGGACGGTGTACATTTGTCCGTGCAGGGTAATGCAATTTGGCTTGAGGACTTGAGGGATATTTTACATAGACATTTAGGTATACCTGTGTGGGGGGAAAGTGTGGAGTGCATTTCCATCCCCCTTTTCATGGTGGTTAGCGGTGTAGGAACCATGCTGTGGTGAGGATCCCTAAGAGCTAAGGGGACGCGCCTGCACCCCATCACCACTTGGGGAGTGGGGGGGGGTCTTCAGGGCGGGGGGGCCTGGTCCAGGCTCAGGATGGCTGGTATGGGGTTTCAACCCACCCTGACCCAAAGGGATGGTGAATTCGAAGGGTCAATTCACCCAGGTTAGGCGGGCGAGATTTAGCTCAGCCCCTTTACCTGCTTTATATAGCATGGTTCCTCTCCGCTATACACACAGGTTTTATGTTCATTAATTGTTTGCAAAATGTTTTTACATAATGAAATTAAGTTGTGGCCGATGCCTCTTTATCCGAAGGCATGTCTTTGACTGTTCTTATGGGTAGTGCGGGCACAAATGTATGTTGGTCCCAGTGGATGACTAGGAATTTCCCAAGACTGTTTTTCCTCAGTTCTAGTGACTCACAGACACCAGCTTATAAAGATAATGATTATAAAAATCTTTATGATTGTCAATAAAGGATCAGAGCTTACACAAAAGTTGCATAAGTGAAATAAAAGAGAAGTTACATGCAATGCTAACTTGACGTACATTTCCTGAGTGAAACGTGGGAAATTTCCCTAGCTAAACATCAATCCTGTCTCCCCTCTTGTTCAATGTATATGAGGCTGCTGGATAAGATCATTTGGAGGTTTGGTGAGAGATGTCATCAATATGCTGATGACACCCAGCTTTACCTCTCTTTGGCTGCTTGCTGACATTACAGGAGGGGGGTGAGCAACTTCCATAAGCAAAACTAACTTCTGGAGGCAGCATAAAACCTTTTTTTGGTAACGCATTTGGCAGGTGAAGAAAGGGATCAGTGTTGGTTGTACGGGTGTGCATGTCATTTTTGTAATTACAATAACGATAATGAAAATTGTTGTTTTCATTATGGTTATTGCAATAATGAAAATGACAAATAATAATAAGGAAAATAGAAATGAAAACAACATTTTGTTTTTGAAATAAAGGGGGAAAACTGAAAAACGTATTTAGGGCTATTACTTTTTTTTCTCATTCAATTCTTTTGAAACTTGGGGAGGTTGTACCCCCATTGAAGGGCACTATGTGTGACAATATTTGAAATGATTAGGTAAAGGTAACTGATTGTAGAAGCAATTGCACATTGTGATTTTAAGAAAAGATTCATACATATTCATGACTACAACATCTTTATCTTCCATTCAGTTTGCATGAAACCTGTGAATATTATGTCCCCCCACAAGTTTAACACTCCTGATAATTTACAGAAAGATTGGATGAAGGGTCCTAATGGTATAAGACATTAACTTTAGAATACATTTCCAGCTGTAATATTTTGTATTCCATCCTGTTTACAAGATTATTATTATTATTATTAACAAACATTTATATAGCACCAGCAGTGTACCTGGCACTTTACAAAGTAATAAAATAGACACAGTCCCTGCCCCTAGGGCTTACAATCTGAGAGACAGGAGCTGGGGGAGAGACTTAGGAAGGGGAACAGAGGGAGAGACAAGGGGTCTAACATTCATGAAGATGCGAGGTCTCAAGTGCACGTACTTGGCTTGGTTACGATGAGAATGACAGCAGGCAGGTCCATGTTGCAAGGATAAGGGTAAACCGATCGTAGGTATAGGAATAGTGGCTCAGCAGGATAAAGAGTCAGACAGAGCAGAGCGAAAGAGGTGAGTTTTAAGGAGAGATTTGAAGGTATGAAGGGAGGGGGCAAGGCGGATGTGGACAGGGAGGGAGTTCCAGGCATGGGGGGCAGCAAGTGAGAAGGGACGAAGGCGCTTAGGGGAGCAGGGAAGGCGTGGAAGGGTGAGAGAAGGGACAGAGGAGGAGCGAAGTGCACGGGCTGGAGTATGGAGGGCGATAAGTGCAGAGAGGTAGGGGGGAGCAAGGTTGTGAAGAGCTTTATAGGTGAAGACTAGGAGCTTGTGCAGGATTCGTTCAGGAAGGGGAAGCCAGTGAAGCGAAGAGAGGAGGGGCTGCACATGGTCGAAGCGACTGGCGAGGTAGATGACCCTGGCAGCAGAGTTTTGGACAGAGATGAGGGGAGAAAGGTGAGACCGGGGAAGGCCAGTGAGAAGGAGGTTACAGTAATCGAGGCGAGAGATGACCAGAGCATGAACAAGAGTTTTGGCAGACGAGACAGAGAGAAAAGGGCGAATCTTAGCAATGTTATGGAGGGAGAAGCGACAGGATTTAGCAACAGAGTCAATGTAGGGTTTAAAAGAAAGGGGTGAGTTTGGCAGGAATGTATCACATACCTTCCCTGTCATCTCGGCCAAGCTACAGGACAATTTGATAAAGGGTCAAAAGGGACCCAATTTTAGAAGCAATGTAAGTTGTCTTCTTGAAGACCATTATTCAGATAAATAGCAGCACATGCAGTGCCAGTCAGAGGCAGGCACCTGGCATGACAGGGAGAGGGAGGCTGTAGGAGGGAGGATGTGTAGCAACCCAAAAGACTGACAGACACATTCACTGGCCAATTACTGCATGCTTCTAGTTTTGTAGGACCAATCGGTGGTGGCTTCAAGGTGGGCATAGGGAGAGGCTCTCAGATGGGCATAGAAGGGACATAACTGGGACTTTGGGGATCGCATCCAAGAAATAAGGAGACATGGTTTACACATCCAGGCTGGCCAGTTATCATCACAATCACATCCTGCAGCACTGTGACAGAGGACATAAGAGAATCTCTATTGGCTCTTTCCGAAACAGATGCTTCTGACTTTCTAGTAACAAATGGGGGAGAGATGTTGAGATGGTCACAGCACAGAATGAGGATATGTGGTTTACATTTTTCTTGGTCAATTGGCATCACAAACTGATCTTATACCACAGTGACACGTAAGAGAATCCCTGGCATAGGCTCCTTCTCTGCATATGTTGTGCAGGCATATAAATTTGGGACCCTTTATCAAATCTTTCTGATATGTGGCAGTGATGACCGAGAAAGTGTGATATAGATCCCTGCCAAATTTCATGTACACTGGTTTGACTACAAAGATATTACAATCAGCCATACATTAATAGGTTAATTGCTTATACCACCAGGACTCTTTATCCAATACTTTTGAAAGTTCGCAGAAATAGTAAATATGGGAAGGGGTATAAATGTGCTAAGTTTCATCTACATTAAATGTGAGACAAAGAAGTTACCACTAAGAATTTATATGAAGATTTCTGTATAATAAAATAATTCAACTGCTTCTAAAATTGGATTCCTTTATCCAATCTTTTTGGACCTTGGTACACATAATGCCTTCCATTGGAGATACAGTAAATCCATGTTTCAGCCAAATATAGTGAAAAACAAAAACTTTACAGCCAAAAATGTGTTTTCCATTTAAACCAATGGAAAATGAAAACAAAAGCAAAAACAAAAACTACAATTTGATATTTCAAATTTGATATTTTCAACTGACCCAGACCCTGCTGTCTTGTTGCTATCCCAGCGTTTGGAGGCCGTGGCGGAATGGATGTGGCAGAGCAGACTGAAGCTCAACCCCGATAAGACGGAGGTGATGTTGGTAGGGAGAGCGAGGGAGGTAGTGGCCCCCCTGATTGGGAGGGGGTTCGCCCTCCTATAGCTCAGCAGGTCCGGAGTCTGGGGGTGATACTGGATGTGGATCTCCACCTGGAGCGGCAGGTGGTGGTAGTCGCAAAGGCTGCTTTCCGCCAATTGCATCTGGTGCGGAGGCTGCATCCGTTCATCTCTGGCCCAGTCCTGGCCTCCCTCATCCATGACTTTGGCACCTCGAGGCTGGACTACTGCAACACGCTCTACGTGGGGCTTCCCTTGTTCCTGGTTCGGAGACTGCAGCTAACGCAGAATGCGGCGGCCCGTCTCCTTTCGGGGACGGGTCATTGGGAGCACATTACACCTGTGCTCCAGACTCTGCACTGGTTGCCAATAGCGTGCCGAGCTAGGTTCAAGGTTTTGGTGTTGATATACAAGGCCCTTCACGGTCTGGGCCCCTCGTACCTCAGGGACCGCCTCGCCCTCCACGCCCCAGAGCGGTTCCTTCAGTCTGCCGGGGGTGACTTCCTGGAGGTCCCCTGTGTTAAGCAGGGGGCCACAATGGAGAGGGCATTCTCGGTGGCCGGGCCGCACCTTTGGAACTCCCTTCCAGAGGAAGCTCGCATGGCCCCAAGCCTGTTGACATTCCGGTGAAGTTGTAAAACCTGGCTGTTCGCCCAGGCCTTTGGGGAGGGTGGGAGGGTGGTTTAGTGGGTTTTTATCTCCCCTACCCTATTTAATGTTTTCCCGGGCCCTGTTTTAATACCTTATATTGTATTTTTGATGTGGTTTAAATTGTTTTATATGTATTTTATATGTATATTTATTGTTGGAAGCCGCCCCGAGCTGTTCTCAGGAGGGACGGGGTAGAAATCTAGAAAATAATGGAAAATAAATCAAATAATATTTCTGAAAACAAAAATGACATATTTAAATAACTAAAACAAAAAATGAAAACGAAAACGACATGGACCCCTGCTGCACACCTCTAGTTGGGTGGGAGTTTATGCGCAGTTGTGGGTTTGGGGCAGGGAGGCTTTTGTAGGGGATTTTAGGGGTAAGGTTCCTGGTGAGGGAATTATTTTTAAAAAAAAATAAAACATGCTTTAGAGGTTTTTAGATTGTAAGGTGCTCTGAGTCATTATGGTAAGGTTGCATATACATTTAAATAAATATATATATATATATATATTTTAAATCCTCTTCCCAAGCATAATAGCTTAAAAGCAAAGATCTCCTTTATTCACATGGACCTCTCAAATTCAGATCCTTTCTTTTTCTACATATGGCTTAACTAGAGCTGAAACCGCTGATCTGGTGCCCGTGGGTAATACTTGCATTTTCAAATACTGCATTAGATACTCATTTGTGATACTCTATTACCAATTGGGTTCCTGACATGAAAAAAAATCAGTAATTTCTGGTGTCGATTTTTCAAGTTTCTGATGATTACCAATCTGTAAATTGGGAGATGAAACTGAAAAATTGGTACAGAAAACAAAGACAAATAAAAGAAATCAAGCCCAGAAGTAAAAAAAAATCTTGACCGAAGGGCTATTTTCTGGGTTGGGAAGAAAAAAAATAGCTATCTGAAGTAAAAAATAAAATAAAAAATAATTTTAAAAAATCATTATGGAAGTAAAAAATAAATAAATAGGGATTGGAAGTCAACATTCCAGGACTGAAAGCTGACATTCTGGATCAGGTACCCAAATTGGATCAAAATCAATCAGCACCCAATGCTGTTGGGTTGATCTGGGTACAGGAAATTCAACGGACATACTCGTTTTTGCAGGTACCCCTTTCAACTCTACTTATTTTTCCTGAAACTCTCAAATACAGTGTATTCTCATTGCACAGAAGAAGCCCCATAATCTGGACAGTACTCTATTCCAGACAAAAGTCATGTCCCTCAATGTACCTGAATAAGAGAGTTTCTACAATCAGAAATTTCAACATCATTTTAGTCAACCTGCGTAGGGAGTAATGTGATGAAATGTATGCTAATATGAATATCACCAGACTTAAATTCCCACCAGAATTATTTGCCCACCATGTCCTACCCAATAGGAGTACCAGTAAATTTCATCCAGGCCACCGATAAGTCACTGGATAGCAATGACTTGCAAGAACAAAATGGAAGATACCACAGTGAACTAGAAATAAAAATAAAATCCAGACTTCATTCCTATTTTTCTGAGCCAACAACTCAGCCCATTGAGTCTTGTATAACATTTTGCAGTCATGCTCTAAAGTACTGATACAAACTGGTATCAACTTCTCACCTAGCGATGACTCATTCCAGCACTATGCATGATGTAGATTTGATGTGTGACCTTCAGTAGTTTCTGCCCCCATCCAGCCTACAGAACTTCTGTTTGGTGTGGAGGAACTACAGAAGTAGCAAGAAAATTCTAGAAAAAGTAAATTCATAAGACAAAAGTACTTTTGTCCCATGGCCCTCTTGCCATGCTTACTTGTATAGTCACCCACAGTAGCAATGCGTGAGTGCGAGTGGGCGTGACATTGGAAAAGCAACCAGAATGGTAATGTCTTACATACACCCACTTTGCACGGGTGTAGATGATTACACAAGCTGCAGTGGAGACTCACAGAGCACAGACATGAAATGCACAGGCCAAGAGTTTCAGAAAGAAAAGCCTAAAATTAGGTTCCTAAATTCACACTGACGCACATTCAGTAATGTTCCATTTCAAGTGCCAAGTGCTTTGATTCTAGGCTGAGTTGAGGCTTCATTTATGTAATCTTCAAAGACAATATGATCATAGTAATAATTTTACATACATTCAAGGTGTTGGTTTTAACATAAAACGTCCTTAACAGTCTGGGCCTGGCATACCTGTGGGACTGCCTCACTCCCCGGGTTCTGAATCAGCCCCTGCGGTCAGTCAGGAGCGCCCTTCTCGAGGTCCCCCAGGTATCCTGGGTGGCTACGATGGGTAGGATGTTCTCAATGGCCACTCCGAAGCTTCTAGTCAAGATTCGCCTGTCCCTGGTCCTCCCTTCTTTCCAACGACACTGTAAGACCTGGCTGTTCTGTTGGGTGTTTGGTGAGGGAGACGGGTAGTGGGTGGTGGGTGAGGGGGTAGGGTTAGGGAGAGTTTCTTTTTTTTAACCTCTTTTGATATTTATGATTAAGTTTTGCTATTACTATTTTGATATTGACGTTTTATAATGTTTTAGTGTTTTATGATATTTATATTTTTGTTGGAAATGTTTTATGTTAGCCAACTCGAGCTGCCTGGAGCAGGATGGGAGCGGGATAAAAGTTATAAAAATAAATAAATGAAAATAAATTTACATTTGGAATCCTAAAGAGATTGTATGCTTTGCTGACCAAAGTTATGCTAAAATATTTTGGGGGCTTCCTAAAACGTGGTTGACCATTTGAAACAGAGGTAAGCCCCACACTACTGGAAGCATTGCCACATACACATCTAACACTCCATCACTTCAACCAGAATTGAACCCAGGACCTTCAAAAGATCAGTTCACGGCTCTCTGAGCTGAGCTACAGGAACAGCTGGTGAGTTTTTTCATTCAATCACTCAAAAAGGTTAGCACACTCACCTGATATCTTACACAGCTGTTTGTTAGGGGGATGTAGTAAAGTTAGCAGTGTGGGAGAATAGTTAAGGCTTGGGTTTATCATGCTAGGTTCTGTCCCTTACTTTGGCTTGTCCATTATCTTATTTATAGAAACTGAGTTAGATAAATTCCTTGCCTTGTAGAGGACCTTGGATGTCAAAAATTGGGTAAATATAAAGGAAATAATTTGTGGGATAATTTCAGGGATAATTTGTGAATAAGACAGCACTAAGTGGAAAACCCCCAACTGTCTGGAGTAATTTAGAGATGGAATCTGCAAAGGCATACAGGGAATGGCTGAACCCTGCTACGCACCAAAGCTTTCCTACAACTTTCTTCAATCTGACCACAACTGAGGCAGGCCTTTCCACAAGTGGGTAGTTGGCACCCACTGGACAGAGGTGGGAATATACATTGCCACTTCCACCACTTAACGTTGGGTTGCTTTGTATGTATGGCCTTTCCGACAATAATATGGAGGCCGCTTGAAAATTATTTGAGTCTCCTTTGCCTCCTCCCCAATCTAGTGCCATGCCTGCTCATCCCGTGGTGTCATGCAGCAGAGTTTATTGCATGAGCTAAATTCTAGAGCCCTAATGAAAATAGACAGGAGAACAATGGTGTGAAGTTATGATTCCTACGAGTGTGGGTTAGTGTGACTAAGCTACACCTACTGGCTAGTCAGTCTCTTTTAGACACCTGAGTCACTGACAGTTGTAAATTGCTTAGGTGCCTGACAAAGTGCGGTATCATTCTCCAGGCAATTTTCTGGTAACAGTTTGTGCTTATCAACTGTTTAACAAAACGCAGCAGAACTGCAGTCTTTAATCTCTTCCCTTTTTGTCCAAGTTAATAAGTAAAATTAAAGAAATAAACTTGAGGAAATTGGGTCATAGCTTCTATACATGATGTTAAATTGCAGCCGTAGACATCAAGGCAAACAAAAATCATGATGGCATGTGCTCTAAAAATAAACTACAGGGGGAGAAGAAAAGCCTCAACTCTTATTGGTGCCATAAAAAGGTATTTGCTGCTGCTTTTACAAAACAGAAACAGAGGAAGGAGATGAGCCCTAGTTGTAGTTGGGGTTTTTTCAGAAGCAGCTAAGGGCTCCAGTTCTGACAACTGTACTATGCTCAGCACAAACCAGTACCAAATGGCCAGTTCTTGTGCTAAAGGTGGCAACCTTAACGAGATGTTTAAGGTAGCAAAGAGGAAACTATCCCCTTTTCACGGTAGGGGGAACTGCTGAATAGTCAAATTAAGTGACTTATCTACGGTGACACAGGAATCAGGTGACAGGGTTAGGGGTTTAACAAAGGGTTTATATCAGGATGGGAGAAATGGGGCTATGTCCTGTCTTCTGGCCCCCAAAGACATTTCCCCAGCTTCTCATTCACTCTCCACAACTAACCCCCAGTACTCTTCCCCCCTGCACGCATTCACACATTCACTCGCTGCCTCCATCACTCAGAGATACATACACTCATTGACCTTTCCACTCACTGTCAGGCCCTGGTGGCCTGCCCATAGGGGGACAAGGTGCCTCTCCCGCCTGCAGGCAGCAGTTCCCAGGGAACCTGAGAGTTCCTTGAAAGCAGAGGGGGAATCCCCGAGCAGTGGAGAGAAGGCCGCATCTACCGCGAATTCACCTCATGCCACAGGGACGGGGGGCAGGACTTTGGCAGACGATAGCGGAGCACCTGGTGCCAGGGAGTGCATGCGCACTGATTCTGGGGTGCCGTGGCACTCAGAGCACCTGCGCCAGCATGGCTGTGCCAGGGCGGGGCCGAGGGCCAAAAACGGATGCTTGGAGGAGCTTCCTTGCCAGTGATCAGTGCTTTGCCCTGTGAGACTGGCCACTACTTGGGATTCTTGTTGGGATTTGTTAGCTCTACTGTGGCAATACTTAGTGGGGAATTTCTACATTAATGTGTGGAGGTGTCTGTGAGTTTGAATATTGTGTGTCTGTGTGCTTGTGTGGAGGTGTCTGCTTGCTTAGGGTGTTTGGGAATTGTGGTGTGTGTGAAATCACTTAAGGAAAGGGAGAATCCCTATCCTGCACCCGGCTCCTGTAGGGTCAGGTCCTCTTCTTCCCCTTTTTTCCCTGTGTGTGTGGGTGGATTAGAAGGGTTAGTTTGGGGTTTCCCTGTGCACTTCTGCACAATGGGAAGTTCCCAGAAGTTCCCTGCGCACTTCTGCACTGTGGTGAGTTCTCATAAAGTCGTGTGGCTTTGCCTCATTACCCATAGCCTATGATGATCGCGGCAGGATCCCGTTGCATGGGAATCAATGCCATCTTATGATCCTGAGGGTTATTTTCCAGGGGTACTCTGTGTGTAGGGCCACAAAGGTAACTCTTCTCTTTTTCCTTCTCTCATCCCTCCCACTCACCCAACAATAGTTGCCACCATTCCAGTTGCATAACATGGGGCAAGCATTGCATTTGGTTACAAAAACTCTGGAGAAAAACAGAGTGAACATGGGTTTGTGGAGGTTTGTTCCATGTTTGAACTCCTCAGTAGACCTGCCGGGCAGCCAAAAACATGCTGCAGAATTAACATCACTTCACAAGAGAACGCTGTTTGTCAGCTTCAGCAGTGGGGAGCTTCGTCTGGCAGAGGGGAGCTTTGCTTTGCAAGTTTCACCAGTGGGAAACTTTGCCTTGCGCACGTCACCTGTGGGGCTTTACAGTTTGACTTACAGTTTGCTACCACCCAATGGCTCCTGACATTGGTCAGAGTCCATAGGATGGCAGGATAAACAGAGAACATTATTAACATATCCCAGCTCTGCTATGGGTACCTGATCAGTACATGGGTACTAGGCTATTGGGCCCAGATCTGGGCAGGGGGTTGTGCATCCCTGTTCAGAAGCCATCCAGAACATTTGACTAAGAAAGATCCTGTGTACTTCTCCAGGGATGATGGTCTCTGTATTCCATTTGGAGGTGGGGGCTAAATCAGTTACCTCCAGAAATATATGTTTTTTTCTTTCAATCTGGTTGAAGATTTTGCACTCCCCTCCTGCTTTCCTTTTACAATTGTGCTTATGTGAGAAACTAGTAATGGTTCATCATTGCTCCTCTTTCTGGATGGGGTGTGTCATTTGTAACCTTAAAGACATCGGGCTCTCGTGGAAATTTATGGGCACGTTTCCCTTGACTAAGGCCAAAAGGCTTTTAAAGAGATAAATTGTTGACCTGGATATCCAGGTTTCAAGGAGTCTGGAAGCGGCCTCTAGTTCTTTCCCTTGGTTCCAGTATTGGATGCCAGGCCCCAGCTGTCCCGTTACCATTCTGCTTTGGCCCTGCCTCTGCACAGAAAAAGCTTTTTTTGATCTACGTGTGCAGTCAATGAAAACTGCAGTGCAAGATGGCCGCTATGTGGGGATTAGTTATCGGAACCGGTTTTGTATTTTTGGTCAGGGTGAAATAGAGAATCTACCACATTATTTGCTATTTTGCCCAATATATGCACAACTTCATATCCAGCTATGTCAAACTCTTCAGATAACCGATCAGGCACTGAGGGCACCTCTTCGATTGTTATGGTTTTTTACTGACAGATGCTAGGGATTGTGTGGCATGAGCTGTTGACACTTTTGTTGCGTCTGCGGCCAAAACAAGAGTGGAATGGACTAAATACATAATTACTGGAATGGAGCAAATATTTCTTGTTTCTGCTGTGAATGCTGATGTATATTGATGGAATACTGTTACTATTGTAATACTCTTTTTTTCTGTATAGCATGGCCAGTTGGATGATTTATTTAATAAACTACTACTGCATATGGCATTAACACTGCAGTGTGTATCATGGGGTTGATTTTCCCTATGGTTAATGTAACGGGAAAAGCCACATACATCTGTAGTCTGTACATACATTTCTTACATACATTTCGCTCACCACTCTTGTGGGTGCCACTTCTGCTACTAACAAGGCTGGAGGTGGTGACATTGGGTGTTAAATAGGGATGTGCGAACGCGGTTCAGAAGTTCAGACCGAACTCAACTTGTTCGGTCGATCAAACAGAACTTCCGAACTGAACTCAAATTCGACTGAACTGTTCAGTCGAATCCGAACCAGTTCGGAAGGCCAAAAACAGTTTAAAACACCGGTTCTGAATGTACGAACTCAGTTCGGAAGTTCGGAATTTGACCGAACTCAACTAGTTCGGTGGACCGAACTGAACTTCTGGACCAAACTCAATTTTTGAACCGAACCCAATTTCTGAATTCGGTTCTGTTTGCACATCCCTAGTGTTAACACAGGTGATGGCAGACTACCACCACCACCACTTAATCTGGACCTAGAAGCTGCTGGCGACCCGGTCAGGATCAGGTCCGGCCACAGAACCAGGGTCGGGATGGGGAGAGGAAGGGGTGCTACACAAATGTGTGGCTGGCCAGACCTACCATTAGCCTGTGCCAGCACCCCACCATGACAGGCAGCTTTGGCTGCCTATGATGACCGCCAAAGTGGGCCTAAGCAGGCCACCATCATGTTTGTTAACACCCTTTGTTACAGCAAGTTTGAAATGCATTGAATGAAACACGAGAATAACCAAATCAAAAGTAACCAACCAAAATGAAATACTGAATAAACAGCTATGCAAATATCCATTTCAGTTGTGGATATTGTTCAGATACTCAGATAGTCCTCTGAAAATCCAAACAGTATCTGTGAATATAAAATTTCAGCTCCAGTTTTGGTTATGCCATGTTTTTTAATGCACTTTAACCTAATTACATACAACTTATATATATAGATGAAGACAAACTGGATAGTCATTCAAGGGACTGAATGTGAATTATCTTTGTGAATATGAAAAGTCATATTCATTTCAGCCCAAGTTGTGGCACACATTGGTTAGGCAATAAGCAGGTTCTTCATCTGGTATACAAGGAGACAAATGTAGATCATAATGTCTGCTAAAATGCAAATTAAAAAGGAACCAGTCTACCAAAATTTCCATTTATTTCTCCATCTCAAGACCCTGAAATAAGAAAATATTCAACAGAACACTTGAAAACTGGAGTTCTTGTTGTGCTTGTTTGTAATTGTCTTAAATGTCTTCATCTTTGTTATTTCTGCATTTATTTTTCTCATATACCCAAAACCCAAGCTTGTTCTACACAACACCCATTGTTGGTGAATTAAATTCACAAAAATAGTACAACATATAATTAACACAGTCTATAATTAACCTGTGGATCTCACTTCATTATTGAAGATGATTGTTCAGGACATTTACAAAAAAGAATGATACATTTATTTGCATCAGAACAACAGCTAACAATATAAGAAATGCTATAGTGGGCATAATAGTCCATCTAGCACAATACAGTGAAGTCCTGTTAGTCGAATGTTGTGAGACCACTATAAAACTTTGACTTATCAGAAGTTCAACTTGTAAAGAACTTGTAAAGAAGGTAAATAATAGAGCAGGGAAAGTTTTACTCAAGTGATGCACAATGCAACATTCAGTGCTTTTACGCACACGTGTGTATGTGTGTGTGTGTGTATGTGGGGGTTATTCAGAATACCGTTGTGAGGGGAGGGTGAGAAGGGTGGTTATTGGGAATGCTTCTGCATTGTATTGCAAGCTTGTCCTTTTTTTTTTAACAACGTGATACCCAAGAATTCATTCAGAGGTGACATGCAGGTGGCATGGCAGCTCCCTGGCTTGGGGCCAAGCAGAAAACAGCAGTCACCACTCTCCGGGTTGGGGAGGGACACCCACTGACCAAACATACCAGTTGGCTAGAGAGCTATCCCACCACACGCACATCCATGGTGAGTGGGGCTACAGCAGATGTACATGCAGGCAGATAGCTCCCTGTCATGATGGGGGTGCTGGGAGTGGGGCATGGGAGGGGCCAAGGTGACCAGACATGATGCCTGGCTATGGTAGTTCCAATGCTGCGGTCGGGATGGCGAGTCAAACAAATGTGTTGGCCTATATGGGCATCCCTTAGTCTGGAATGAGCGCCCGGGATCATCCAGAGGAGGACTTATTCTAGACCAGCTGCCTACCCACCCTGGGCCACAGTGGGGTAGCATCGTCTGTTTTCATTCAAATATATTATTATTATTTTATTATAAGCATTTATATAGCACCAGCAATGTACTTGGCACTTTACAAAGAATAAGATAAATACGGTCCCTGCCCGAGAGCTTACAATCTAATATATTTAGTTGAGTGGATAGGATATACTATATACAGCAGAAACTTGTTAGAACTCATAATTTGACTTATCCATTACAAACGGATACATTTGGTAAAAATGGAACTGGGTAAAACATTTCTTCTACATAACCAGAAATTTGAATTATGCAACTTCTACTCAATGGAATTCTAGTCTATCTTGTCAGGTCATCATGATGCTGATTGGTATTTTACAGAGTTAGTTTCAAAGTGGGGGCACACAGACAAAGAGCTTGGGAATCACAGCACTAAAGAATGTTTCAGACGTGTATGAGAACTCCCCATGACTGTTATAGGGTGACCCATTCCATGTCATTCACTCCTAGCTTCTGGAAGTGAGAGAGCATCACATAACCATCTTGCCTAATCCTCATATCCTTCATGAATTTGTCTAATCCTCTTTTGAATCCAGTTATAAAAGAATTTGGCTGTAACAACCTCCAAGTTACAAGTATTCTGCTTAGCATAAAATTAGAAGATTGTTGCCAAGACCTCTTACTTAAAGCATGAATTGAGACCATGAAAAAAAATGTTTTCCCATGATACGATATTGCTGCATAATAAAAGGTGCATTGCAGTATAAAGAATTAGAGGGTTTAAACTTTTGTCCGTGTCATCCAACAGAGCTCATATATAAAGACAAAGTACCAAGTTAGATTGTTCTGCTGAGGTAATTCTTGAATTCCTAAAAAAAATGTATGGTGCTCATTTTGGTAAATCTGGCAAACAAGATAGACCATGAGCACTGCTAATGGTTCCTGAAGGAAGTGAGATGTGAAGCAAATGGTTATAAAATGTTATTGATAATAATTCAGCATTACCAGGCCATTCAGAGACCTACAAGTTATAGTGTTAAATTTACACAAAGAGAAGTTATTAATATTACATTAAATATATTAAATTGGCATTGCAACCAAAGTAATTTTATAGTCATCATAAAAAGGATGTTATAATTCCAAACATGTGCAACATGTTTTCATTGACAAATGGGATAGTCTTGCAGAGTCTTAACTTAGCTGCTGAGATTATCTGCAATACGATTCCTTTACGCAGGAGTTCCCAAACGTTTTCAGTTTGTGGCACTATAGAGTGACAAAAGAAATCCTCATGAGTCTAAAAGCAAAAATGGGTACTTTATTTAGTACCCACAGGTAACACCCACATTTTCAAGTACTGCATCAAGTACTCAATGAGCTACCCATGTACTGATCAAGTGCCCAGATACCTGATTTCTGTAACCTAATTTTGATATTTTTTTTATTACCAATCTGTATATGGGGATGGAAGTAAAAAAATCAGTACCAGAAGTTGACATTCCGGGACCAGAAGTGGACATTCCAGGACAGTGGGTAGCCAGATTGGGTTGCAATTGGGTACTGTTTGGTACCCAGTATTGTCAGGTCAATTTGGATACCAAATATTCGTCAGTTGTACCTGTTTTTGCAGGTACAGTTTTCAGATCTACTCAGGACCCTGAATTTTTCATATTTAATTATTCAGATTCAGCCTTGCTGAAACCCAGTTCAGCAATGCAGTCATGCCACTTCTGGTTACAATTCCCAGTTTGGGAACTCAGTCCATAACCTATATTACATAGGTCATCATTGTATTGTATTACAGAGACCTGGCTGGACAATGAATCGGGGCCGATATTGGCTGACCTTGTTCCAGCCGGGTATTCTGTGAGCACCAGCCCAGATCAGAGGGGCGGGGAGGCGGTGTAGCTGTGGTCTTTAAGGACACTTGGTCTGTGAGGCAGTATCCTGTGCAGTCCATCTTGGGCATGGAGGGGGTCCACCTTGTGATCGATTTGTCAGGAGACAGATTAGGGCTGCTTTTGGTATACCTACCTGATAAGGTATAAGTCACCTACCTGTATCGCAACATCCCTACATGCTCTAGCAGAATTGGTATAGGAGGTGGTCTTGTGGTTCCCGAAGACTTTGGTCCTGGGGGACTTCGATATCCACACTGATGCCAATTTAGGGGGAGTAGAGCGTGAGTTCATGGATGCCATGACAACCATGGGATTGCCTCAGAGGGTTAAGGGCCCAACACATGAGGGGGGACATACCCTTGACCTGATGTTCTGTACCGGCCTTGAGGCAGGGGATCCAGTGGTGGGGGGTGTAGTAGCTTTACCCCTGTCATGGACGGATCATTATCATCTCCAGACCAGTCTCCTGGCACATGTCTGCCCCTGGAAAGGTGCAGGACTGGTTTGTTGGGTCCACCCCCCGGAGACTTATGGAACCAGAGAGGTTCCAGAATGCTTTAGAGGAAATGCCTTCTGACCTTGATGATCGTTCACTCAATGACCTCGTTGCCTTCTGGAACAGCTTGTTGGCTGAGGCTATCAACCAAACAGCTCCCAAACGTCTGCTTCAAGAGAGCCGATGGCAGGGGTCGTTATGGTTCACGGAGGACCTGCGCCGGATGAAGCAAGATGGACAGGGGTTGGCGCGATGGTGGCACTGAACTCTTGCTGAAGCTGACCGATTGCAGCATAAAGCTAGTTTAAGAGTTTATGCTGTTGCAGTGCGGGCAGCAAAGAAAGAGTTCTTTGCTGCGCTCACTGCGTCTGCAAAGTCACATCCAGCAGAGCTTTTCTGGGTGGTGCAGAGGCTGGTCAGTCCGGCCTCTCTCCGCCTGGAACTGGAATTTTCCAGTGCCTGCTGTGACGTTTCCTGACTTTTTTGTGGATAAAATCATCCAGATTCACCATGATCTAAATGCTGCACTTATGACTGGGTGAATCAGAGGTATGGGAAGTCCCGCCATGTCTGTTGTCATGGGTATCGCCCGCTGCCTCGGTGGATGTCCTTGGGACTGTTCGGGCCACCTGTTGTGAATTAGATCCATGCCCATCCTGGCTGGTGAAGACCAGCTGGGAGACACTAGGACCATTGCTGGCAGTGGTGGTCAATGCCTCACTTAGGGAGGGCAGGGTGCCGAGCCGTCTCAAAGAGGCGGTGGTGCAGCCGCTGCTCAAGAAGCCATCTTTGGACATTGACTCCCTGGCTGGAGTGGAATTGTTATTGTGTCCCGCTCTTTCCTGGCAGGGAGAACTCAGTGAGTGGTTCACGGGGAATGTACATCATCTCTCTGGAATCTCACGTGTGGTCCCACAGGGTTTTATTCTGTACCCTCTCCTGTTCAGCGTGTATATGCAACCTTTGGGTGAGGTCATGAGAGGGTTCGGCATGCAATGTCATCAGTATGCCGATGATACACAACTCTACCTCTCGTTTTCTTCAGACCCAGGCCCGGCACTCTCGGTGCTTACCTAGTGCCTGGCAGCTGTGGGGGACTGGATGAGGATGATCTGTCTGAGGCTGAATCCTGACAAGATGGAGGTGAAGTTGGTGGGTACAGCTGGAAGGGGTAGTGGCTCCTGTCACTGACAGGGTCTGCCCACCCCCACCCCCCGGCTGTTCAGGTTCGTAGTCTGGGGGTGCTCCTAGACCAGCAGCTCTGCCTGGATTGTCAGTTGGAAGCTGTGGTGAGGGGAGCATTTTGCCAATTACATCTGGTGCGACGGCTGCAGCCGTATGTCTTGGGCTCAGATCTATCCACCATCATCCATGCTTTCATTACCTCTCGACTGGACTACTATAATGTGCTCTATGTGGGGCTACCCTTGATGATGGTCCGGAGGTTGCATCTGGTGCAGAATGCGGTGGCTCATCTCCTAACGGTGACGGGCCACCATGAGCACATTACACCTGTGCCCCCTACTCTGCACTGGCTGCCTATTGTGTTCCGGGCCCAATTCAAGGTGTTGGTTATGACCTATAAAGCCCTAAACGGCTTGGGTCCTGTTTACCTGCGAGACCGTCTCAGGCCCCTGGTCATTTTGCGGCCCTTGCGGTCGGCCGGGGGCACCTGACTCGAAGTCCCCCGGGTATGCCGGGTGGCGACGGCAGAGAGGGCGTTCTTGGTGGCTGCCCTTCAGCTGTGGAACTCCCTCCTGTTGGAGGCCCATCTGTCCCCGGACCACCCCTCTTTCCGTAGATGTTGAAAGACCTGGTTGTTCCGCCGAGCCTTTGGGGAGGGGGGGGAAGGTTTTATTTTGCCTTAACTACTGCCAACTTTTATGATGTATATTTGATGTATTTTAGATGGTTTTATTGATCGTTGTTTTTATGTTGTGCGCCGCTGTGAGCTGCCAATGTGCAGGAGGATGCGGGATATGAATTTTTGTATAAATAAATATAAATAAATAAATAAATTATAATGTGTAGTCACAATCCTGAAACAGTTTATGAGCTCAAAAGACCCATTACGTACATGTCATAAATCCTGAATTGAGGGGGTGACTTCCACACACATATCCACTTCTATCTATGTAAAGAGCCTGTTCTATCTATGTAAAGAAGGCTTTCTCATTGGCTAATTTTCATTCTGACCCAGATATTTAGGTACTACAGGAATAAGACCTTGTAGAGCCAGACTGTGCCCTTGGAAGATATGCCAGTAGTCCCTAACCCCAAACTTTTTTTTACTGTGTGACCCCCTGTTAAGACACAAATAGAACTGCATGGCCCCAGCATCAATGCCTGTAAAGTATATAAAAGATTAATCAGAGATTTCAACCCAGTCTACAGTTGATGTGACCTTGCTTCGCTTGGGGTCCTGAACAACAGTTTGAGAATCGTTGATGTAGCCCAAACATAAAGAAACTGCCAGTAGAATGAGGTGTTTTCTTTCCTTCACATTCTTGATGAAGTCTATAACAGTAATTGAAATAATTTGGTAGTCATGTGTATTGAATCATATACCTCCTGCACTGCATATTTATTTTTACATGTATAACTGAGACTGATTTTGATATCTGGTTTATATTTGGAACTTCTTTTGTGTTTAAGCTTTGCCTTTTTAAAAACTGTGTAAATATGATGTATCTGATAACTATAGAATTTACATAGTACCAGTCAAAACTACAGTTGACAGATAAGAATAGATTAAAGAACAAATGCATGCTGATGCGGGACATTTAAGTTAGGTCAACCCTTAGCTAAGCCTTTTCTTTTTGACTACTTGTTTTTGACCACTTGTTTTTTTGTTCAATATAGAGTGGAGTGTAAATCTTGGATTTGAACTTCTGGAGGTGTTTGAAATCTAACCCAGATCTGGATCTTAGTAATGCTATTTGAGCTCATCCCTAGATAAAAGAGGGCAATATGGTATGTGCAACTGGCAAGTAGTCTAGCCGAAACATCTGTTTTCTCACAGTTTCTGCCCCTGTTGTTTAACACATATGCTCTTTGTGTAACTTTCCAAAGCAGTGACACCCAAATGTCATATGAGTTCGATAGCCAGACAACATTCAAATATGTTAGCTCAAAGCTCCTTTTCTGAACACAATTAGAGGGCCAAAAATAAGACTTAGAATCTTATATTTTTCATTTTCCTGAATCACCAGCAAAAGTGAGCTATTAATGATAATACTTAGAACCTATAAAGTGCATCAAAGCACCTATGAAGTGCTTCTTGTTCAAAGCACTTCACTCACATTAACTAATTACTCTTCACAATCTATCCCCATAAGGTGGATAAGTGAGAATTCTTAACCTCATTTTAAAAAATGATAGTGTGAAGCAATTCACCCTAGGCTACGGTATAATCTGAAGTCAGAGTAGGGATTGGAATTCAGTTCTTGGTCTTACCTCATGCCCTTTGGTTGACAGCCAAATTCTAAGTTTACAGCAATGTAAAATCCAGAATAGGTCCTGCAATTTCAGTGAAGTCTCTTGATGTACACCAGTGTAACACAAAGCCACGCGTGATGGCTGGGCTGCCACGGTATGCACCAGCCAGAGCACAAACCACACATGCTCCTGTCAGGGCTAACGGCAGCACAACCCAGTGGCGGGGAGAATGAGGAACACACAGTCGGCCATCCCCAACCCCACACTGTGCCAGCGCCCCACCCCCACTATGACAGGCAGCCATGGTGGCTAATGACAGTTGCCACTGTGGCCATGGAGACGGTGGTCTGGGCCGGCAGACTGGCCTGGAATGAGACATGCAAGCTGTGGGATGACCTGCTTTTCCCCAGTTGGGTGGGCTCTAGTGAGAGCTGTTACTGAGGCTGGTTGCTGAGGTGAGAGCCCGGAGTAGCTGCCAACATGACCTAGGGATACCCCAGATCAACATCTGGTGGCCATGAACCAACCATGACAGTGGCCTGCAGGGCAGAGTGGGCCAAAGCAGGCCGCAGTCATGTCTGTTTTTACCCACAGAGAAATTTGGATTTATGCCTCTTTCATATGGGATGGGGTGGGAAGGGGCTAACTGGCTTAGGGCTGTTTCCTCTCTCAGAAGCCTAATGATTGGGGTCATCTGCTTTCCTCTCAGGCATCTCCATGTAAGGGGATTAAGCTGTCAGGAGCCTTGGGTGGGAAGGGGCTGACTGTTTGTGGTCTGTTTCCTCTCCCAGACACATGAAGCTTGGTGACCGAGGGAAATCTGCTTCCCCCTCAGGTACTTCTACAGAAGAGGATCAAGCTGCTTGGAGAAGGCAGTCATCAGGCAGTGGCCAATGGCCATTTTTGGGCTGTTCATGGCCAACATGGCTGGAGGATCTGCTGTTTATGCTGTTGCTATTCAACCACCCCTTATATTACACAGTCCCTACAGCCTCACTATGAGGTTTCTATTTCTATTGTATTTTTATGAGGGGTGTGGTGTGGGAGGGGAGAGTGGGAAGTATGAGTGTGGTTTGAGTAAGGTAGTTAAAGCGAGGCTCCCCTGGGTGAGAAATGGGGAATTGGGTCGGGATAGGTAAGCAGCTCCTCAGTTTATCCATGAACCCTCTTCTAGGCTATGGGGGCTAGGCTGGGGGAATTCCTCCAAGTGAGAGTGCAAGACATTATTTCAGTTCTGTTTCAAAAGGAAGAACTCTAGCCATTGACTCATTAATATCACTTCTCCTAATACTTAGATTTTTTTCTCTGAAGTACTCCTAATCCAATTACTAATTGTGCCCAACCCTGCTTAGCTGTCTATATAGGATGAGATCACAGTCTGAGACAGTATGATTTCAGAAAGGGCTTCACTTTGTTCTTGTTATACAGTAACAGCCTAAATTTCCAAATACAGCCCACAAAGGGCTGACGATCTAAAAAGAGAAAAGAAACAAACAGATAAAACATATGACTCAAGCAAAGAGACTGGGTGATCACAACCACATCAGGGCACAAAATGTACAGGCGCCTGGGAGTCATTGGCGTTCAAAAAACTGAGGCTGGTGACTGGTTCAGGGGTGTAGTGGGGCAAGAATGGTTTAATATGGATAAAGTCTGGCGGCTGAATTTTTTTTTGTGAGGGGGGTGGCTCCTGGAATTTGATCTGTAATTTCATGCCCTGAGCCACATGCTTTAGTTGCAGGATTGTTAATTTCTGTTGAGGGATTTGTTTAACACCAAATACCAAATACACTGGGCGAGAGTCATAAGTCACGTTATAGTATTTTCATATCTCTAGGAACCATATGACAGCAGAAATACCATGCAGAACGTTATTCTTTAAGACTAGAGCTCCTTGGTGGAGCATATGCCCTGAAAAGCTAGACCTTGTTAGAGCCAAAACGTTTTCAGTGAATATTGCATCCTACCAGGTTTGAACCATTTTCACCAAAATGAAATAATACCCACGATTCAGGTTCACCATCATCAGATATTCATTTTGAATATTTATTATGTTATAGATTATTATTAATTATTATTTAGTTCTGTGCATGGCAAAATGTAGTAACTGAAAAACCAAACAGCTGAAAACAAAAAAATGGACATGCAAATATCCATTTTGTTTGGGGATATTATTTGGATATTATCTGAAAATGTGAATAATGTCTGGAAATAATAAAAAATAAGTTTTTGTTTCAGCACTACCTTGTACTTCTTCCCTCCCCCATTCTTCCCCATAAAAATAAACTGAGGGCACAGAAGGAACATAGCAAACCTCTGCTTTGTGGAAGGGTACTGGGGTTGGGATTGTTGGGATTCCCTGCTCCTTACCCAAATCCACCCACAATCCGTACGGGTGTTCCAAATCCAACCCCAGTACCCTTCCACAATCCTTACCCTCCTTTATTCTTTTAACCCTCCCCTGTCTGTGTTAGTGTCTGTAACTTAAGTCTCTCCAGTATACATATTATACATATAGTGTTAGTATAGATATCGATATATTAGGGTATAGGATTATAGGATAACGATAGATGAGGATATAATGATATAGAGATAGATGAACAGAACAGATATAAATGGAACAGATATAGATATCAGGATGATAGATATAAAGATATATTTCGAACAGATAGTATTAATAAGCTATACATATATACCATGAGGAAGGGAAGGGGAGTGAGCTCTGGCTGTTGGACTGCCAAGGCAGGGACAGGTGGTCTCTCGAGCACTGGAAGAGGGTGTGTGGATGTGGACGGGTTGGCACTCCTGCCATTGCCAGCCTACCCCCCTCCAAGATTAAATGCCCAGATTTTCTTTCTCTGCTGCTGCTGCTGCTGCTGCTGCAGTAGCAGCAGCAGCAGCAATGGATTGAGGGGTGGGGGAATTCAAAGGGTGCAGTGCACCCTTCTTGAAGCACTCAGTGATGGTCAAGGCAGGGACCCCCAGCCTTCCATCAGCAATGGCACTGGATTGGGGGGTGGGGGAAATCAAAGGATGCAGTGCACCCTTCTTGAAGCATTCAGTGGCACTGACAGAACTGATGTGGGGGCAGATGTGGGCAGCAGTGATGTTGGTGCTGATATGGGTGCTGCGGGGAATGCTGGGGCACCCACCTCCCTGTCCTGTTGGGCAGACTCCCCCCCCCCNCCCCCCCCCCCACCCCCCATGGAACCACCTTCCAAGGAGAAAATGCAGTTGGGCAAGATTTAGGGGATGAGTTGTCCGGGCTCATCCCTCCCCCCCCTTAGCAGCACCCCAATCAGCCAATTATTCACCCCCTCCTCAGCTCTTAGCTTCAGGGCATCCTCTCCTATTCCCCAGAACCCTAAGTCTGGCAGGAGCAGGAGCATTAAAAGTTGCAGCAGCAGCATGGGGTCAGGCTCCTACTATAGCCCTTTGGAGGAGAGGAAGGACACCCCTGCTGTTTCTGCTGAGGCCCCTACCTGTCCTCCTCCTGTGCCCCTTTGGGGACAAAGGCAGCAGGCTCCAGCAGTGGAAGGAAGGTGGGAGCACCCTGCAAGTTGATTATATGGGCTCACTTTAGGCACAAAGGGGGTCATGCAGGAGACGTGGAGTGCAAGCATTGTCAGAAGTGCATCAGCCATAACAAGCAACAGGGGCATTTCACCAACAGTGGGATGAATTCCCACTTGAAAACCCACCACTGAACTCTCCTGCTGCACGGGCAGTCAGTGGGTCAATGCAGATCACCAGGAGGGTGGGTGAGATGATTGCACTGGATGACCAGCCCTTCCATCATGGAGAGCATGGGCTTCTGTGGGCTGATGGCACTGCTGATGTCCTGCTACCGAATGCCCTCATGCACCACCTTCATCAGGCGGGTGGTACCCCCCCCTGTACTAGGCAGCCAGGAAGCATGCGAGGGAACAGCTGGCCAGGGAAGGTGAGCATGTTGTGCATTTTAAAACAGACATCTGGAATAACACAAATGCACAGCATTCTTACCTGACCCTGACCGCACACTGGTGGCAGGTGTGGGTGGCAGTAGGAGGAGCAATAGGTGGCAACGGTGTGGCAGGGTACAGGTGGGTCCTGCTTCATGTCCAGGTCATGGATGAGTGCATCCCCCATGAGGTAACCCTTGTTGGGAAGTTTAGGGTGGCTTCACCACTTGGACAGGAAGACTGGGTCATGATGGCCCAGTTGTGCACGTCCTTAAGTCCTTTAAAGACATAATGGGGTCAGACCGTGAATGCATCAACAGACACCCTGATTCAGGCCATTCCCCTCTGATCTGGATTCTGGGTAGGAAATTGGCAAGCTTCCTGAGGGACCAGGACCAGGGGCGGGAAGAGCAGCACCTCATACCAGAGGTGTTGGCCCTGTTACAAAGGTTGCAAGAGGGACTGAGGAAGTGCTTCGACCCGCTGGTTGAGGAGGAATACATTCTTGCCACCATGCTGGACCCCCAGCTGAAGGGGAGTGCTGCAGCTCGCTACTCTGACTTCACCCTGAGGAACTATACACTGGTGGTGGAGAGGGTGCAGAGGGTAGAGAGGGCCATATGGCAGGAGAAGGGCCCTGAAGAGGGGGGAAAGCAGCAGGTGGGAATGAGATGCAGAGCACCCCCAACAGAAGTGTTACCCACAGAGCCAGCAGAAGCTCTTCTACCACCACCTGCTGGAGCACATCAGGGCAGGCACTATGGGCACAGGCCGTTGAGGAGGAGTTTAGCAGTAGCCAAATACACAAGGAGCCTGACACTATGGAGAGGTCAGTGGCCAAGTATCTGGAGGAGTCCATTGTCGATTCCGGCAGTGACTGCTTGTAGTATTGGGTGCAGAAGGGCCAGGTATGGCAGGGCCTGGCTAAGGTGATCCAGCAACTGCTCTCCTTCCAACCAACCAGCATGCCCAGTGAACCGGTGCTTTCTCAAGCAGGGTAGATTCTCAATCCCCACTGTTCAAGGCTGGGCTCTGGGTTGGTGGAGCAGTTGCTGTTACTAAATGTTAATCTGCTGCAGCTGTAGAGGTGTGTATCAGGGACCCACGTTGGTTTCATTTTTCATTTGTTTTATTTAAATCTGTTGTTTTTGTCTTCATAAATATCAAAATTTAGTTTTTGTTTTTTTCAGTTTTGTATTTCATTTGTTTCAATGGAAAACACATTTTCAGCTGTAGCATTTTTAATTTTCATTATATTTGGATGACACCTGGAAGGTTTGTACCTCCAATGGAAGACATTAAGTTTACTACATTTCAGAACGATTGGTTGAAGGAATCTGATTTTATAAGCAGTTGAATTGTGTTATTTTGAAAAAATCTACATACACTTTTATAACTCTAACTTCTTTGTCTCCAATATAAGGTGGATGTAACTTGGTAGGTTTATACCCCTACCCATTTTAAATAAATATGGCAACTTTAAGAAGGATTGGATAAAGGGTTCTGGTGGTATAAGCAATTAACGTATAAATGTATGTATGACTGTAACATCTTTATAATCCAACCACTGTATATGAGATTTGGCAGAACTGTATATCACACATTCAGGATCATCTCATCCAAGTTTCAGAAATATGTGGTAAAGGGTCCCAATTTTATATACCTGCACAGCATATGCAGAGAATGAGCTGCCAGGGATTCTCTTACGTGCCACTGTGGTATAAGATCTGTTTGTGATGTCAATTGGCCAGCAGAAATATCAACCAAATATCCTAATTCTGTGCCGTGACCATTCCAACATCTCTCCCCCACTTGTTACTGGGAAGTCAGAAGCATCTGTTTAGGAAAGAGCCAATAGAGATTCTCTGATGTCTTCTGTCACAGTGATGCAGGATGTGATTGTGATGATAATTGGCCAGCCTAGATGTGTAAACCATGTCTCTTGATTTCTGGGATGCTATCCCCAAAGTCCCAGTTATATCTCTTCTATGCACGCCCCCTATGCCGCCTCGAAGCCACCAACAATTGGTCCTGTAAAGCTGGAAGCATGCAGTAATTGGCCAGTGGATGTGTCTGTCAGGCTGTTGGGTTGCACCACATCCTTCCTCCTACATTGTCCCTCCCCCTGCCATGCCAGGTGCATGCCTCTGACTGGCACTGCATGTGCTGCTATTTATCTGAATAATGTTCTTCAAGGGGACAACTTCAATTGCTTATAAAATTGGGGACATTTATCAAATTGTCCTATAGTTTGACAGGGATGACAGAGAAGGTGTGGGATACATTTATGCTAAATGTCTGGTAAACAGGATGGGATATAAAAATGTTACAGCCAGAAATACATTTTCAAGTTAATGGCTTATAACATCAGGACCCTTTATTCAATCTTTTTGAAATTTGGCAGGGTTGGTAATCTTGGGGAGCGACATAATAATGACATGTTTCATGCAAATTGAACAGAAGATATAGAAGTTGTAGCCAGGAATATGTATGTAACTTTTCTTAAAACACAACTTTCAATTGCTTCTAATATTGGTTCCCTTTTGTCAATCATTTCAAAATGTGGTACACATAGTGCCCTCTGTGGTGGGTACAAATTAACCAAGTTTCATCTGTACTGCACAAGAAAAAAAAAGTTATAACCGGAAATACTTTGTTCATTTTTTCCCCATTATTTCAAAAACAAAAATTTGTTATTATTTTCCCTATTATTATTTTTCATATTCATTATTACAATAACAAAAAAGAAAATCAAAATTTTTGTTTTTGTTAGCATAATAACGAAAATAAATTGCACACCCCTATGCTTCTGGAATTCCCCAAGCAGCCCTTCTCGTTGAAGGGGGTACACTGCCAACTCAATGGGAAGCCTTAGTTCTGGGTCTCTTTTGATGCCTCCATCCCCTCCAGCCCAAATGGTGGCTTCCCCTGCCCCTTCTCTCTTCCCACAATATCATGCTGCGCCCTGAGGCAATCATTGTAAGTTGACACCATGCAACATCTAGGGTAGTTCAAATTGCCAGTGCCTGCCTGCCATTTTATCTACCTCATGTGGTGCCAGAAGGCCACCGAGTCACTCTCTGCAAATTGAAGTCTTAGCCTTGTGATAACTAGGGTTAAGGATATAACATAAGAACATAAGAAATGCCATACTGATTCACACCAATGGTCCATCAAGCCCATCATCCTGACTCTGGCAGAGGCCAATCCTTGTCACATTTTGTTAATTTATTTTTTATTCAATTTATATCCTGCCCCTCCTGCAAACAGTATGGGAGAAGTACCAGCAGTCATCATGGGCAATCCATTCCTTGCTGATCATTCACTGCTCCCGACAGTAAGAACTTTCTATCTCGTAAACTATTTGGCTAATAGCTGTTAATTGACCTATTAATGGCCTGGGCCCCACCTAACTGCAGGATTGCCTCACCCCCCCAGGTCCTGGATTAGCTCCTGTGGTCCGCTGGGAGCGCCTTCCTCAGGGTCCCCGAGTATCTCGGGTGGTGATGAGGAGAAGGGTGGTCTTGGTGGCCGCACCAAGATTGTGGAACTCCCTCCCGATAGAGGTCCGCTTGGCCCCAGACCTTACCTCTTTCCATAGACAGTGTAAGACCTGGCTGTTCCACCAGGATTTTTGTGACAGAGACGGGTAATGGGGGTGGGGTTGGGGGGTTTAGTTCCGCCTTGGGGTATTTTTACTACTAATTTTATACTGTTATTTGTATTTTGTTTATTTATTGATTGTGTTATTTATGTTTATATATATATAAATATAAATAACACAATCAATAAATAAACAAAATACAAATAACAGTATAAAATTAGTAGTAAAAATACCCCAAGGCGGAACTAAACCCCCCAACCCCACCCCCATTACCCGTCTCTGTCACAAAAATCCTGGTGGAACAGCCAGGTCTTACACTGTCTATGGAAAGAGGTAAGGTCTGGGGCCAAGCGGACCTCTATCGGGAGGGAGTTCCACAATCTTGGTGCGGCCACCAAGACCACCCTTCTCCTCATCACCACCCGAGATACTCGGGGACCCTGAGGAAGGCGCTCCCAGCGGACCACAGGAGCTAATCCAGGACCTGGGGGGGTGAGGCAATCCTGCAGCTAGGTGGGGCCCAGGCCATTAATAGGTCAATTAACAGCTATTAGCCAAATAGTTTACGAGATAGAAAGTTCTTACTGTCGGGAGCAGGGAATGATCAGCAAGGAATGGATTGCCCATGATGACTGCTGGTACTTCTCCCATACTGTTTGCAGGAGGGGCAGGATATAAATTGAATAAAAAATAAATTAACAAAATGTGACAAGGATTGGCCTCTGCCAGAGTCAGGATGATGGGCTTGATGGACCATTGGTGTGAATCAGTATGGCATTTCTTATGTTCTTATGTTATATCCTTAACCCTAGTTATCACAAGGCTAAGACTTCAATTTGCAGAGAGTGACTCGGTGGCCTTCTGGCACCACATGAGGTAGATAAAATGGCAGGCAGGCACTGGCAATTTGAACTACCCTAGATGTTGCATGGTGTCAACTTACAATGATTGCCTCAGGGCGCAGCATGATATTGTGGGAAGAGAGAAGGGGCAGGGGAAGCCACCATTTGGGCTGGAGGGGATGGAGGCATCAAAAGAGACCCAGAACTAAGGCTTCCCATTGAGTTGGCAGTGTACCCCCTTCAACGAGAAGGGCTGCTTGGGGAATTCCAGAAGCATAGGGGTGTGCAATTTATTTTCGTTATTATGCTAACAAAAACAAAAATTTTGATTTTCTTTTTTGTTATTGTAATAATGAATATGAAAAATAATAATAGGGAAAATAACAACAAATTTTTGTTTTTGAAATAATGGGGAAAAAATGAACAAAGTATTTCCGGTTATAACTTTTTTTTTCTTGTGCAGTACAGATGAAACTTGGTTAATTTGTACCCACCACAGAGGGCACTATGTGTACCACATTTTGAAATGATTGACAAAAGGGAACCAATATTAGAAGCAATTGAAAGTTGTGTTTTAAGAAAAGTTACATACATATTCCTGGCTACAACTTCTATATCTTCTGTTCAATTTGCATGAAACATGTCATTATTATGTCGCTCCCCAAGATTACCAACCCTGCCAAATTTCAAAAAGATTGAATAAAGGGTCCTGATGTTATAAGCCATTAACTTGAAAATGTATTTCTGGCTGTAACATTTTTATATCCCATCCTGTTTACCAGACATTTAGCATAAATGTATCCCACACCTTCTCTGTCATCCCTGTCAAACTATAGGACAATTTGATAAATGTCCCCAATTTTATAAGCAATTGAAGTTGTCCCCTTGAAGAACATTATTCAGATAAATAGCAGCACATGCAGTGCCAGTCAGAGGCATGCACCTGGCATGGCAGGGGGAGGGACAATGTAGGAGGAAGGATGTGGTGCAACCCAACAGCCTGACAGACACATCCACTGGCCAATTACTGCATGCTTCCAGCTTTACAGGACCAATTGTTGGTGGCTTCGAGGCGGCATAGGGGGCGTGCATAGAAGAGATATAACTGGGACTTTGGGGATAGCATCCCAGAAATCAAGAGACATGGTTTACACATCTAGGCTGGCCAATTATCATCACAATCACATCCTGCATCANACCTGGAGGCCAGGCTGGCTAAGCTCCGCCCCCTCCCCCCTCAGTAAGGCAGTGGACACAGTCAGTCTCTCTGTGCCTGCCTCACTGCCTGCCCAGCTGCCCCTGCAGTGGAACCACTCCTGGGGTGGTGGTAGATGCTCGGCTGGAGAGGTTGGGGGAGGGAGGGAAAGCATTGGGAGGCCATGATTGTCTATGGCTGCTCGGAGGGGTGGAGAATGGGAATCCTTCCTGTCCAGAGGGAGTAAATTGTATGTAAATTTACACAGTTGCATAATTAGGTGGGGCCGAATAATGCAAATTAGGCCCCGCACCAAGACTTCGCACATGGCCTCACATACCCTTGGGCCTGCCCTGGTTCTACTATATCATTTTTTGTGATGGGGTGACCAGAATTGCACACAGTACTCAAGGTGCAGTTGCACCATTGGTTTATTTAGGGGCATTATGATATTTTCAGTTTATTCTCTATCCCTTTACGAATAATTCTTAACATTCGGTTTGCTTTTTTGACCGCTGCCGCACATTGAGCTGAGAATATCAATGTATAGTCCACAATGACTCCAAGGTCCTTTTCCTGAGTGGTTACTCCTCATTTAGAATCCAGCATTGTGTACACATAGTTTGGATTATTCTTTCCTATGTGCATCACTTTGCACTTGTTCACATTAAATTTCATCTGGCGTTTAGATGCCCAGTCTCCTAGTCTCACAAGATCCTTTTGCAATTCTTCACATTCTGATCGTGTTTTAACTACCTTGAATAACTTTGTGTCATCTGCAAATTTGATCACCTCACTCTTTACTCCTTTTTCCAGATCATTGATGAAGATATTAAACAACACTGGACCCAGTATAGAGCCCTGTGGTACTCCACTATTTACTTCTCTCCATTGTGAAAACGACTATTTAGTCCATTTAGCCCTTTGTTTCTGAGCCTCTAACCACTTACCGATCCACAATAGGATACAGCTTCTTATTCCATGACTACTTAGTTTCCTCAAGAGTCTCTCATGAAGGATCTTATCAAATGCCTTCTGAAAATCTGGTTCTGGAAAGCTGAATGAGGGAGACACACACACATGCACCCTCCTCCTAGAACAAGAGGCAGAGAGGCACACACCCTGCCCATGCTGACACCCACCTGCAGGACCCTTCTTCTAGAACAAGAGAAGTGCATTGTCTGCCCATGCCAGAACCAGAGAGAGACACGTCTCTGCTGCTAGAATGAGAGGGTGTTTTCAGACAAGACACTCCCCACCCACCATACATGTTACAGAGTACCCATAAGGCAACACTGCAGCCCTGCAACATATATCATGGGTGGGTGGAGAGTGGGTAGAGACTGTCTTTTTTGAAAATGCCCAGAGAAGCACACCCTGCCCACCCAGCCACCAACCCGCCAGAACTAGAGAGAGACACGCACCCTACTGCTAGAACAAAAGAGGTGCACACCCTGCCATGCCAGAACCAGAGAGAGACACACACCCTGCTGCTAGAACAAGAACGAGGCACACACACTACCACTCACCCACCCAACAGATCCAGAGAGTGAGCGAGAGAGACCACATCTGTGTCTCCACTAGCTGCCACCCACCAGAACGAGAGAGACACACACCATTTGTACACACACCTACTGCCATCAATCAGGATGTGTGAATGAAATCCCTCTCTCTCTCTCCTGTGCCCTGGCCCCCTTGGGCAGTCTCTGTGAGCTGAAGATACGCTGCAAGTCTAGGATTCCTAGGGATGGGTGAACAGAACCGAATTTGGAAATTCGATTCGGTTCAAAAATCGAGTTTAGTTCGGTCGACCGAACTGGTTGAGTTCGGTCCGAACTTCTGAACCACGTTCGCCCATCCCTAAGGATTCTAGTGCTTTCCCTCTCAGGCAGTCTCTATGGGCTGAAGACACTGTTGATTAAGGGGGTTTCAATGCTGTCCCTCTGAGGTGCTATCTGCAAGTTGAAGCCCTGCCAGACTTTGGGATGCCAATGTCAATTCTTCTCCTCCACCACCACTGACCTGACGCCATTGTCTGCTCCTGCCTGTGCATCTCTCTCTCCCCCCCCCACCCCCACACACAGAGGTCCTGCCCCCCTGGGTTGTTCTCTGCAAGTTGATACCATGCTGACTGTTGGGGTGCCAATGGCAGTACTACTATCTACTTTGCTCCTCCTCTGCCTTCCTTGCACTACCCGCTGCTGCTGCTGCTGATCCACCTACCAATACAACACCCTCTCACACCTTAATCCTGCCCCCGTGAGGTGCTCTCTGCTAGCTGATACCCTGCCAGATTTTGGGGTGACACCAGTGTCACTACCTGCTGCTTCTGCTCCTCCCCCGCCTTCTACCACAGCCTGCTCTTGCCAGTGCATCTCTCTCTCATAAGTCCTGCTCCCCGGGGCAATGCTGCAAGCTGATGCCCCAACACACCTTGGGGTGCAGTACCAAATGCCCAGAACTGCTTGGTACTGCCCAGGACAGTACCAAATGCCCAGAAGTGCTTGCCATTAGTGCCTGCCCACTGCTGCTCTTCTCACTCACTCACTCACTCACTCACTCACTCACTTTCTGTTCTGCCCCCTGGGGTGTTGTCTGCCACACTTTGGGATGCCAAAACAAGCCTGATTGCTGCTCATCTGGGAAACTGCTGTTGCTGCTACTGCTACTGTCAGTCTGTAATCTATCTCTCTCATAAGCCCTGCCCCCCTCAACCCCCCGGGCAATCTCTGCTAGTTTTACTCAACAGACTTGGGACAGCATGTCTCTTTTGCCAGTTCCTGATGCTTCTCAGTGTCAGCCTGCCCATTGCCTTCCCAGGCCCCTGGTGCTCCATCTTTTGCCTACCTGTTGCATGCCAGTCTCTCCCTGATGTTCTGCTTCCAAGAAGTTGAAGCCTTACTGGGGCACACACCACTGTCTCTCTTCTCCTTCCTTTGCGAGTTACAGTGCCTGCTCCCTCAGTGTCCCCCTGCCCTGTGCCCGCTGCCTGACAGTGTCTGTTCTTGCTCTGTCCCCTGCCTGCATGCTACGTGCCAGTCTCTCTGTGATATTTCTGATGCTCTGCGGCACTCTTGGCAACTTCGGGGAAGGGGGGAGTGTTTTGGAGGCAAAATACAAGTGCTTCCTACACCATAGGAAGCCCTATAGTGATTCCCCTTGGAATCCAATGCAAAAACAAATACAAAACTATAACGAAAGCAAAATAATTTTGAAAATGAAAACAAAACCCCAAAATTTCATAAATGAAAATGAAAAATGACATGGGCCCCCTTGTGCACACCCCTAATGATAAGGGGTAGGGAACTTTTCCATTCATGGGGCTACTTTGAAAATTAGTACCAGCTCTGAAGGCTGCATAGAAGTTGGGGCAGGAGTGCATAAGGGGTGCACTCAAGAAAAGGAGGGTCCATTCCATATGATGAATCTGTGCCATGGATTTGTCTTCTATCCTTCTATCCTTATGTGTCTTCTATCCTTCTATCCTCATCTCTGTTTTTTTCCCCACAGTTCAGTCTTTCAGTCCTTGGGTGTAGGAACTGGATCCAAGGGTGGGACTCAGGAACTGGAAAGCAGTCACACAAAAACCTGCTGGTGGGGGGCTGCATTTGGCCCCTGGGTCTGAATTTCCCCACTCCTGCTCTACAAAATTCCAATCTTTAGAACATCCTTCTCTTTTTCATGTGTGAACTAAGGATAAAAATACTTCCCAACCTCACAGTTGGCATTATGAAGACAGAAACAAAAAAGATTCGTAGGCATTACATCAATGGGAACTGCACACACATCTTAGATGAACTGTTATAAGTTAAAATAAGTGTTCATGTATCAAAATAGCCTGGATAGTCAGGAAGAGTGCACACTCTGAATTATGTAGGCAGAAAAATTGCTGAATAAATATTCAAACATCTCTACATGTCGCATTCCATCCCTAAGCCAGCCTAATATGTTTTTAATGAATAAGCAATTTTGGGGGGGAAATGTCTGACGATAGACAGAAAAATAACCATGCACCTCTGTCTTTTGGAAAAGAAAGATTAAATCTTGCCAACGGCTCCCGAGTGCCATTGGAGTATCCCTTCAGTTTTGCTTAATAATCAATATCCCAGTGAATAATTTATACCACTGAAACCATAAACTGCCACAACTTTATTTGTAGGCCTTAGCAAGTGGAGTAGGATACGTGGTCTTTGCTACTGTTTGCCCTAACTGATTGCCTTTAATGCACATTGATCTGACTCTATACACTGTATAAATCTGTCCTTTACCAGCACAGAGAAAATGAAACGGCTATTAAAGATGACCAAACAGAAACTTGAGCAATATAACCTAATCTATCTAATCGGATGCCACTCACGCTCTCAGATAAACTATTATGGCATCTATTGCATTAAATATATGTGTGGCTAGTGTCATCCACACAACTCTTTAGATTTAAGGGATGTACCCAAAGCAAGACTCAGGGTGAGCTGACGGAATCACCATGGAGTAAACAACTTCCACATCTGTCCCCATGAGCAATGAGAATCAAGGTGCTTGCCCATGTTACCACGTCGGGGGAAGCTAACGAGAAGCAAACCCCTGGCAGGGAAATTAACGCAAGGCTTCGAATGTGGGTGTATGGTTAAAAGTGTTGTTTAACACATCTCCAGTTGTTTTAAATCATGAAAGGCAGGGTTGGATTTTGCCCCCTGCCTTTCGTGATTGAAAACAACGGGAGACATGTTAAATAACGCTTTTAACCACGCACTCACTTCAAAGCCTCATGTTTGTTTTCCCTGATGGAGGCTTGCTTCTCATTAGATTCCTCCGGTGTGGTAACTTGGGCAAGCACTCTCGGTGTGTAAAAAGGTGAGGCTTGTAAGGCATAAGTCTTATCAGGTTTAGGCCCCAAATAGTTACACATGTCAAGGACCTAGCTCCACACTCTTTAGTCTTCTATACACAGGGTGAAAACAGACATGACGCTAACCACCCTTTAACCACCCTTGGTGGTTATTTATACATGTTGCAGGGCTGTATTGGTGCCCTATGCAGTCCTGAAACATGCATAAATGACCACCAAATGTGGTTAAAGGGTGGTTAGCATCATGTCTGTTTTCACCCACAGTCTCAGTCCAATATATACACAGTGTCTGTAAAGTCTATATTTGGTTACAGCACTCTCTATGGCTACTCCCAACACAAAGAGCCAGGTGCATCCCCACAGGCTGTCACTCGGGGAAATCCCATCATTATTTTGGTGGCTGGGCTGAGTCTGACCCAGATTGATGACTCCCGCCATGGCCAAGAGCAGTCTGTGGCGATAGTGGGACCCACCATGTGTGAAAACACACAGTGTCTTGCTGGAGGGGGTACAATTAACTAGGAACATTTTCTCAGCTCTAATGCAGTTGGGCAATGTAATTTGTTGTCTGGGGATGATGTAAAATCTCCTTCAAAAGCCATCTGCACAAGAATCTGTTTGTGATTCTGTAGGTAAAGGGTGTCCTACCTTGGCACAGTGGGTTGGACTAGACGATCCTTAAGATCCCTTTCAGCCCTAGGATTCTGGGAAAATCAGTGAGTCAGGAAGAAAGCTAATTGTTATCAAAGTTGAGTTAAGTGCGATTCCTCACCTTCCATTTTAATTCTATTTCTCAGCATGTTGCTTCTATTATTCCTGCAATACAGCTGGTTGAAATTTTTCAAAAACAAATACATTCTGTGAAAAATATGGTTTTTTAAACAAAATATATCATTATACGTATTTAGGGTGAGTTTTTGTAGCCAAAAAGTGTGGTCACCTGCTTTCAGTGGCGGTCTTGCCAACCCCGCCATTTCAAAAAACAAGAGACAAACTCTTAAATAAAAATAATAATAATAATAATAAAAAAATAAAAATAAAACATAAGCATAGATGACTGCTGATTCATCAGGGATGGAGGACTTCTGGGCTTTCTCCCACACTTCACTTCCCGATACCTGCTTCCCGCCAAGCCTCCCGATTTTGCGTGATTAGTGACACCAATTGTGAGATCACAAGTCAGGCTTAGAAATCGCATCTGTCGTGATAAATTTGCATAGTTGGCAACGCTGAAGCCCAGGCCTAGCGATAGGCTCATAAGAACATAAGAAGTTGGCCATACTGAGTTAGGCCAATGGTCCATCAAGCCCAGCATCCTGTCCTCCAACAGTGGCCAATCTCGATTGCATTGAAGAAGAACCAACAGTCACAACGGGCAATCCATTCCCTGTTGTTCACTCCCAGCTACCGACAGTAAGAAGTTTATCCTGTAAGCTACTTGGTTAAAAGCCATTCACGGACCTACTCTTGGAGAACTTATCCAGGCCTTTTTAAAACCCAGCTATTCTGGCCTTGACAATGTCCTCTGGCAACAAATTCCATAAGTTAATTATGCATTCAGTGAAAAAGTACTTCTTTTTATTTGTTTTATATCTGCCAGCAGCTAATTTCATGGAGTGTCCCCTAGTTCTAGTACTATTTGAGAGCGTAAATAATCCTTCCCTATCTACTTGTTCCACACCACTCAAGATTTTATAAACCTTTATCATGTCCCCTCTCAGTCTTCTCCTCTCTAAGCTGAAGAGACACAGCTTGTCAAACCTCTCTTTGTATAGAAGGCGTTACATACATTCTCATTCTCGTTGCCCTTCTCTGTACCTTTTCTAGTTCAGCTATGTCTTTTTTGAGATGGGGCGACCAGAATTGCACACAATATTCCAGGTGCGGTCGCACCATTGATTTGTTTAGAGGCATTATGACATCCTCAGTTTTATTCTCCATCCCTTTGCAAATAACTCCTAACATTCTGTTTGCTTTTTTGACTATTGCTTCACACTGGGCTGAGGATTTCAGTGTATTATCCACAATCACTCCCAGATCCTTTTTCTGAGTGGTAACTCCTAGCTTAGTACCCAGCATTGTGTACTCATAGTTTGGATTATTTTTCCCTATGTGCATCACTTTGCACTTGTCCACATTAAATCTCATCTGCCATTTAGATACCGGGCACCCAGTCTCGTAAGATCCTGATGCAGTTCTTCACAGTCTGCTCGTGCTTTAACTACCTTGAATAACTTGGTGTCATCTATAAATCTGATCACCTCACTCTTAACACCCTTTTCCATATCGTTAATGAATACATTAAACAGCACCGGTCCCAATACAGATCCCTGGGGCACACCACTTTTTACATCTCTCCATTGCGAAAACTGACCATTCAGTTCTACTTTTGGGGCATCTTTAGACATAACAAAGATTGGGTGTCAAAACCCTTAAGCACGTGTTTGACCCTTGTGTGTAAGCACCATAACAATCTCAACAGCAATTTGGCCACCTGTTGAACACATGATGTGAACTCCATTGCATCACAAGGACAATTTGTGTGTTGCAGCTGAACATGTGGCCAACCTTGTGTCTGATTATATCACACGGCGTGTTAGCATGTACAGCATGGGGAACAACGCGGCAGCACTTGTGTGTTGAGATCGGGTGGCAAGCAAAACACCGATTTGCCCCATGATGGGCTGTGTGTCTAAGCAGCTCCGCATGGTGAACACAGGTTCATATCAAGGTCAAAACACACATTCAGACACCCATTGATGTTACATCTAAAGACACCCTTTGCTTCCTATCCTTTAACCAGTTACCGATCCATAGTAAGACACTACCTCCTATCCCATGACTTTTTTAATTTTCTCAAGAATCTTTTATGTGGGACCTTATCAAACGCTTTCTGGAAATCCAGGTACACTATGGGTGATTTCAGAAGTTATGGCCGGCAGTATTGACACCGAGCCATGGGGTGGTTTGGACCACAGGCGGGGGTGAAGGGGTGCACCAACAGATGTTCGCCCCTTTGCCCCCGGCCGTGCAGACCGCCGAACCACGGCCCAGGGTCAATGCTGCTGGCCGTAACGTCTTGTGCAACCCCCCCGGAGGGGGCGGGGCTGTGCAACAAAACCTGCGGAGACACGGTNGCTGCCATGGTGCAGGAGAACAAAGCGTGGTTAGACACGGTCCTGCTCCCACCGCTCCCAGGCCGCCCGCCCTCCCCGAGACAGGCAGCCGCAGCGGCCTATCTGGCCATTGCTGCCGCCCACCACCAGGACTCTGGAACATGGTGGAGGCAAGGTAACAGATGTTACTTTTCCTTCACCGCGTTCCGGATTCCCCCTAACCACGCTTCATTCGCCACCGTGGTAAGGGAGAATAAAGCGTGGTTAGGTTCACCGCGGGGGGTGGTTGACTGAGGTGAACATCTGGATGCACGCAAACAGACGTTCACCTCCGTTCACTTCCCCCCCCCCCCCGCAGTTGACTGCGGTGATTTCGGACAAACGTAACGTCTGATCTTCCTGGTCTCCCTTGTTCACATGCTTATTTATACCCTCAAAGAATTCCAACAGATTAGTGAAGCATGACTTTCCTTTGCTAAATCCATGTTGACTCTTCCCCGTTAAGCCATGTTTATCAACATGACCAGAGATTCCGTTCTTAATGATAGTTTCCACCATTTTGCCTGGCACAGACGTCAAGCTTACTGGTCTGTAGTTTCCAGGATCACCTTTGGATCCCTTTTAAAATATTGGGGTTACATTTTCCACCCTCCAGTCGTCAGGGGTCACTCATCTGATAGAGCTGAAATGAGATTTTTAAAATTCTCATGAGAAATTCTCGCAAGGTCAAACATGGGACTGAGATCTCACCAAAATCTTGGTCCTGGTGCAAGATTTTGCAAAATGAAAAACAAAAACAAAAAAAAACAACAACCAGTCTTGGAACATCCCAGGATGCCCCAGGACATTGGCTGACTTACCTGACCCCGGGGCTGCTGGCTTCCCTTCTCCCTGCCTCCATGCTGCATTCTGCAGAGTGCAGAGCTTGGTCTCTGTCTCCCTTGCCACACCGGAGAGCTTGGCTTGGACCTGATTAAAAAAATTTTAAGTGGGGAAGGGAGCAGGAAAGCCTCTTCCCAGTTGTGTGCAATTCTTTAAATCAGTCCCTGTTTCCAGAGGGACTGATCAGGGGTGCGCTGTGTGCTAACATGATATCAGTCCCCCTGGAAACAGGGACTTATTAGAGTGTTGCACACAACTGGGACGAGGCTTCCCTGTTCTCCTACCTACTCAGATAAATGATGGTTGGGTCCCAGCTAAATGCTGCAGTGTGCCTGGGGATGCAGAAGGAAAGGTGAGCTCTCTGCACAATGCAGAGGGAGGCAGGGAGCAGTGACCAGCTACTAGGCTAGAGGTGAGCAGCCCCACAATAATCAGCCCTACTCCCAAACTTGCAAGATTAGTGACACTAATCACGAGATTGGGAGTGAAGCTTAGAAACTGTATCTCGATAAATTTGCAAGAGTTGGCAATGCTACAGCAGCAAAACGAAAAAACAAACAAAAAACCCTCCAAAATGCAAAGCACAATACCATTATTCAACCTCCATGCAAGGTAAAGAAAAATATATTACATTTTAAAAAATGTTTTCTGAAAAACAAACAAACAAAAATGTTTTCTGAAAAACAAACAAACAAACAAACAAACAAAAATGACCAGATCTCTCCTAGATGGATTGGTTGTAGGTGAGGACTCTCCTGGAGTATTGGGCATTTTTAGACACATGTTAAAGTTCCAGATGTTTCAATCTTCTGGGTTTACAAGTCCACAAGTAAGTTCCGGATGCATTTTTCACACACACACTGCCCTGAGGCAGTTCCTGGATGCATTCTTCACACAAACACTACATGAGGCAGCCTAAAGTAGCCGCAGCCTGGAGCAAAGCAATTTATCAGGAGAACCTTTTACAGACAGAAGTTCTGGGAGAAATTTCACGCAGAAGTTCAAAGACCTGGATGTTTAAGATCTGGATGAGTGATTTAGACATACAGAAAGTTCTGGATGTTACAGCAAACATCCAGGAGAAATGTGTGTCTAAAAACACCCATTGTGTACATTCTAGGGGACCCCATTCCAAGAAAGATGTCAACAAGTTGGAGAAGATTCTGAGGAGGGAAACAACAATGATAAAATGTCAAGAATGCAAAGGAAGGATGGAGGAAATGTGAATTGTTAGCTTAGAGAACAGAAGAGATGAAGGAACATGATAGCAGTTTTCAAGTATATAAAGTATTGCCTCAAAATCATGGAGAACAGTTGTTCTCCATTTCCACGTGTGTGTGTGGGGGTATTTTCAGACGTTACGAGATCACAGTGAACCACGGTGAATACGCACCTGTGGTCAGTGTGGCTCGCACGTCTGTTTGGCGGCCGCCAGATGTTCACCACGGTCAATACCCGCATGGGGTCAATTTGAACCACGCTTCCTGGGCTAGCGGGGGGAATGTCCTGCGAAGCGTGGTCAAAGAGATCCCCAGCGGGGACCAAAAAAATGTAACATCTGGCTGGCCGCCACGGCCCGGGATCCCCGGCGGGATCCAGGGCCGTGGTGAATCCGGCCCGATGCGGCCGCCGCATTGGCCCCGCCGCCCGCCCGTCTCCCAGGAGGGCGGGCGGCGGGAGCGTTGAGGGGGCGGGGCCGTGCGGTCGCACATTGCGTTGCGTCGCGCCGCCCCGCCCCCTCCCAGATTCTCCACCGGGATCCCCCCGGCACGTCTGTTGCGGCGTGACGTGGTGACCTCAGCGGGGAATGAATAGGGTGATTTTGGTATGGGGCCAAAGGGCCCCGTAACGTCTGAAATCACCCTATGTGTGTGTGTGTGTGTGAGAGAGAGAGAGAGAGAGAACAAATGTTTTCAGATGGACAAATTATCTCGGGATAATTAGAATAATCTTCGGTGATTATTATTCTGGAATAACAAAGTGGTACCTATTTAGAGGGGCATTTCCTTCCCGGGATACCTTATTTCCGGGATAGTTCATGTGAAAAGTACATTGTGATTAGACTGTGAATTAAATGAATTAAAAATCCTGCGGTGCTTTTCTGCTGAGTTCAGCGTGATGTTTTCTGGAACTCAAATGTCATGTCCTTTCTCTGCAACGTCATGTCCTATGTGCATCTGAGCATTCTGAGCACAATCCTTGCTATTAGACTCTGTGGCACTAATCACTGGGATAGTTGACTATCCCAGGATATGTTGTTCAGATAGACATTATCCCAGGATAGCTTAACAACCAGTTGCTATAAATCCCAGTGATTGGGGTTTTATAACACCCTGATATTTTTGTTATCCTGGGATAATAATCACTGTTGGCAGCATTTAGACAGACAAACTATCCCAGTGATAATGCTCTTATTATCCCAGGATAAGTGTCCATCTGAAAATGCAGAGAGAGAGAGAGAGAGAGAGAGATGGCCAAAATTGCACCAAGATAGATTTTGGTTATGTATTAGGGAAAACCTTCTAACCATAAGAACAGATGGACAATGGAAGACATTGGTTAGGGAGGTTGTACAATCTTTGTCATTGGAGTTTTTAAAAAACTGGCTGGACAGGCAACTATTTGTGATGCTGTAGGTACAGAGCATTCTACCTGGAGCTGGGGTTAGACTAGATGACCTTTGGAATCACTTTGAACCCTATGATTCTGTTACAACATTTCAGAGAATTGTTGCTATGAGGGTTGGAAAAGACCTCATGGAAAAGCAAGTCTTTCATTATATACAGAGTTAAAATATCAGCATATCTTCTTGGAAGCATCCTCCTGTGCCTCCACACCAATCATGCTAAATTCCTGTGTAAAGTTAAGTCCTTCATGCTAAGACTCTAACTGGTTTAACATGTGGAATGGCCTTATTAATTACATTTCTTCCTAGGGGAAAGTTTAGTCTGATTTAAATCCAGCACTATATGCTTCTGCACAAAGGCCAAAGAAAACTAAAACTTTAAATATAAACCTGCCATCTGTCACACTGATAACAAGGCATAAGCCCGCCGTGGACTGATATGTATCAGTAAAGCAGATATGAATACAGCAGCAATACAAGTGTCCACAGCTGAGATTAAGCACTTTCCAGAGTTTTATGGTACACAGTACATAAACAACTGCTAGAATAAAGCACTTAGTCATTTTCCCTGGCACTAGAAATATGGTATAATAGGTCACATTGCCATCCATGGAATGTATTGTAATTGCAAACACTTGGGAAGAGAGATATGACTGTGGCATGTGTTCTGTGTCTAATAAAATATATTACACAAATTAAACAAGAGAACATTAAAGTACATTTTAAAACATATTAAATTACTGAAGGACTGACTAATCTTCACTGTAGTTCAAATGTGGTATGGAGGGTGGATGTAGGGTGGTCATAACTCACCTTTAAAAGAGGACACTTATGAAAAATACATGCTGCAGGGCTGCATTGGTTCCAGCGTAGTGCTGCACCATGTATTTTTCAGAAACGTCCTCTTTTAAAGGGGAGGTATGGCCACCCTAGGTGGAGGGTTGAAAAGAATACAGACTCTGACTTCTTGATTGCAGTTTTCCAGTTTCAAAGAGACAAGGAATCATTGCTATCTTGTGGAGAATTGGCAAAATATAGACAAATTCACACAATTCTCTTTCAGAGTGGGTAATTGCAACAAAGTGTGTAAATGCTTGGCATTTACATAATTCTCTTTCAGAGTGCGTAGTGACACAAACCTACTTTCTGAGTGTTGGGTGAAACACTTACCTGTTCCTGTGCTCCTTGATTATCCTTTGTTCTTTGCGATCCTGTACAAAGGATTTGCTTCACTTGCAAAGAGCTGAGTCCATTGAGTTGCAATAATGTTGTGTGAACGGATTTTCCTAGAGCAGGTGTAGGGAACATTTTCCCTCCCAAGATCATTTTGAAAATTAGTACAAGTTCTGAATGAAGCTGTCATTCTAGTCCTGGGCATGTCATTCCACTCTCAGAGGCTGACATTCCAATCCCTGGGGCTATTATTCCAGTACCTGGGTCCCTCATTCCTGGGCTGGGGCTGAAATTCCAGTCCCTGGGGCTGTCATTCCAGTCCCTTCAGCCATCACATTCCAGTCCCTTGGGCCATGAGTCCAGTCCTGGGCTGGATCTCTCATTTCACTCACCAGGGCAACGATTCCAGGGCTGGGGATGTCATTTCACGCCCAGGGGCCATGATTCCAGTCCTGTGGCTCTTGTTCTAGTCCTGTGGCTGTCATTCCAGTCCTGGGGCTGAATCTGTCTGGATTCTCATGGCTCCCATTGATTTCAATGGGCATTTGGTATAATCCGTTTTAGTATGTCCTGTTTTATTTTCATACACTAGTGTATTGTATGTCCATTCCCAACCAATAACAGGAAGCTGTGGCTCACTAAATCCCTGGTAGGAGCAGACACACGACACAGCATTATCTGTTTCTGTTCTTTACTCTTTTGGGGTATATAACACTTTCCCCAGTAAAGAAGGGTTTGCGCTTCCATTGTCTAGAGCTAGAAATAACCTCTGAGAAGAACAGAACAGATTGTGAAACACTACACCCGGAAGAAGGATTCCTACCTTAAAGAGACGGTGTCCTGGGAGGACTAGTGGGAGGATGGGACCAATGATCTGGAAGGGGAAGGAGCAGAGAGAACTGTGGGGAAAGGTGGGAGAGCGAGGCAGTGAGAGAATGCTCCCTCCAGCCCAGCCTCTTCCTGCCTCCCAAGTCCAAGCTTTCTCCAGGGAGTAGGCCCCAAGCCTGTGACTTGAAGACAGAAGAGAATTCCTAGCCTTCAGAGGAGAAAAACATTGCTCAGCTGCAGGGAGTCTCCCAGTCCACACCTGGGTGTAGCTGGCAGGGACTGAGCCTGCAACCGGAAACACCAAAAAGGAAAATGTTTCAGCACTTCTTGGTTCCTGTGTCACTGTAAGTGGACTCCCTAGACCAGAGGGGAAACTGTCTAGCTGCAGGGGTTGTTTGTGTCAATGAGGACTGTTTAGTAGATACTAGTCTTTTCCTGGTTTTTGCCTTCCACATCTCCTTCTCCCATCTCAGTCATTATCATTCTTATATGTACAGTGTAAAAAAAAAGTCTATGCTATTTGTTTTTTAAATTAATCAAACTGTGAATCTCAAGTTTCCTGATGTGGGCATGTTAAGGGAATCGGTGAGGGAGAAGACTTAAAGGGTGGCCACCTTGTGGACTTCCCTGCCCCCTTTAAGATGTGACCCCCATCTCTGGAAGCCCTGATTTTTCTAGGTGACCAGAGGCAGCATAGGCTGACCTAGAGAAAGTGTGGCTTCCCCCAGAAACCAGAGACTCTGGTCAAAAGCCAGGCCTCAGTTGAAAGCCAGAGAAGCAGCAACTGTAGGTGCACCTGGAAGGGAGATATGGTCTCTTTTGTAGCCCCCAAATTCCTACTAACATACACTGAGTATCACCTCCTCGTCTGTAACTTTGTAGCCACCCCAAGATGCCGTAGGCATGAGGGGGGCAGCTAAGAAATGCAAATAAATAAATAAATAACTTTTGATTGTGCAAATAAATTTCAACAAAATTTGACAGAAAGGAAGAAGTTCCAAAGGTAATTAGCATTCCAAACTTTCTTAATGATTTGGTACACATGGAGGGTGGGGGTGAATATGGCCCTTTTGGCAGCCCCTAAGTCCCATTGTTTTACACTGAGCTACTCAACTCCAAAAGTCAGGCATCCTTAATTAAGGGGCTTACTGGTGGAAACACTTGCTTATTTAATTATTGTATCATGACATTTCCCCCCTCTGTCTGTTTTGCTGGTCAAACTATATTCAAAGAGTTTATCCAGTGAGTTTTTCTGTCAATTCACAAATAAATTATTCACAAGTTGATTTTGACATTGTTCAACTAGCTCCACGTCTCCCCCATCCTGAACAATGACAGATTGGAACAAACCTGATGTTTAGATTGTCATTGTCCATTAGCACCACACACATTGTCTGCACATGTTCAAGGATATGAGTGTCTTCTCTGCTGCTGCTGTGTCATGTTCTGTTTGCGCCACTGAATATTTCATAGAGTGCATGATTACTGGCTAACAAAGCCAAAGAATAAGGTTCTTTGAGTTGAGCAAAATAGCCTGGAAGCGCATGAATTGTTTGAAATAAACCAGAGGGCAACTCTTCTGCTTAAAAGTGAAGCAGGAGTAAAATCCTGGAACTATTGAGAATGGTACCATTTTTTTTCTGACTTGATCTCTCTCTCTCTCTCTCTCTCTCTCTCTCTCAAGTGTTGAGTAAGTAGGACCATATACCCTGTTCAGGAAATGAGGGAGGGAGGAACTGTGGGCAACTGAAAAGGGGACTGACATATGAGCAGGGACCCGTGTTCGCTGCATTTCCCCTCTTGGCGGCAGAAGGGAAAACGCAGTGAACTGTGTCCCTGCATATGAGAATATGAATGAAAGACAAGAGATTTTTATAAGTATCTGACTTAAAATTGAGAGTTCAATAAGTTAAGTAATGAGATTGTAATTAAATATATTTGTAGCTGTTCAAATTGCTGGTATTAGCTGAGGTGGCTACATGGTGAGGTAGGGAGGGTATTAGGATTCTCCTATCTCCTGATTCCCCCCCAGCATGCAGGCCTGGTAGGAATAATATAAAAGTGACCGGGTTACTTAGGGGAACTGAACCCGGATAACATTTTTATTCAGGCCACTTAGGCTGCGTTCCCACCTGCGGTGGTGGCAGCGGGAGGGACAAGGGAAGATGTGGCAGTGCCGAGGAGCTGGCCAATGGGAACAGAGCCGGTGCAAACAGGGATCTGCCGCGTCTTCTCTCACGCATGTCAGGGTGCAAAATCCTGCCCTGATATGTGCGAGAGAAGTCGTGGCAGATCCCTGTTCGCAACAGCTCTTTTCCCATCGGCCGGCTCCTCTGTGCTGCCGCGTCTTCCCTCGCCCCTCCCGCTGGCGCCACTGCCGCCGCAGGTGGGAATGCAACCTTAGTGACTAGGGTCAAAGCACTGCACCTGTATTGAATGAATGTAACTAGTACCAATGCAGTGCTCTGAGAATCAGAGCCCCAAAGAGTCATATGATGCAATTGGTCATTCCCATGGAAAATCAGGTTATATTTTTTAATTGATATCTTTCACAAGATCCCTCTCTTCTCCTTTTACTATTTTTATTCTTAACATTTCTTCTCTCCTTTACATTCTTTCCTCCAGCTAAACAGGCCCTCAGAGACTAGCTGAAGCTAATAGTCCGGCTTTGGAGAGGCTGGGGAGATCAAAAGGTCCTGGGAGGGCAGTTATTATCTGTGTAGCATATTAGTGTTTTATTTCCAACAAATTTGAACATAGGCAAAATGTGAGGTAATAGTGCCTCACTACATGCTGCCTGTCCTGCTTGAACAGGACATATGCATCAAATCAGGACTTTAATAACATCCCAGAGCTCAGATACAGACAGCCAGTCTGTTGCTGCCATCTACAATATGTTAGATTATATGCTGTACAGTTGTGGGGCAGCCTCGTTCACATGACTGTAGACTTTCCTGGCTAACCCCTTTTGCATAAGACAATGTATGGACAGCTTCTTTTCAGGGGCCTGGAGGGAAAAAAGGCAAAATCTTGATGAAGAGGAAAACTCCACAGCCTATAGACCTCTTGGCTATTCACCTGAACTAGCTTTCTGCTGCTACTCTGAATCTAGTACCTTGAAACTATTATTTATACCATGATTAAAAATATGCGGATGTAAGAAATGTTAGGGCCAGATCCAGAGAAGTTGGGTCCTTTTGTGAAATGGTAATGTGGGTCCCCCTCCTAGAACTGAAATGGTTGACGGACCACACTGCTACACCTATTAGAAAAAGGAAAATGTTGTCATCGTTAATTTTGTATGTTCAATTAAGCATAACCATCATCTTCAGGTGCTGGAGCTTCCTGCATTGCAGGCCCTGTAGACCCATGTACTATGCAATGCATGTGCTATTTCTAATTTAATCATGGGCCCTGTGTTGAATTGATACAGGCCCTCCATAGACCAGGACACCTCACATCTTAGGCTTTGTGGGTCTATATTTTACACTGGTGCTTCTCTAACTCGTGTTGTCATTTCAAATTGATTCATGGGCCCTCCCACGCAACACAAGAGGTCCTGTGTGGTTGCACAGTCTGCACTTGCCTGGATGTGGTCCTCACTGTGTCCAGCTAGCCCAGCATCTTCCTGTCCCCCAAAATGGCCAACTTTGGTTGCTACAGAGAAGTGCACAGTAGATCATGCAGTTCTTCCAAAATCTTCACTATTCATTAGAAAGGAAATCTTGTATAACTAGGTGTCCCCAAAGGGGGACTCACTGAACCCAATACCTACAGTGACCTCACAAGGCACAGGTCTTCCATAAAAAGGTTAGATCATTCAGTGAGGGAAGAGAAACCACAACATTTCACCCAGTGTTGTGTTCGAATTAACAAGCTGTCACGGAAGAAATCTTTTGACCAATAGCTCTCAGCAACAAAAGCATTGCAATTGGTTTCTACACCTTCTAAACAAAACCACAAACCAAAGCAGCAAGATGTTAGTTTGGCCTCAGTTACTTTTCTGTCTTGTTGAGCAAGCGTCTTTCCTATCCACACTGTGTACACACATGCTGGATTCATGTTACCAGCTCATTATAGATTGTTTAAATAGAGACCACCACAAGTTTCTGAGGTCATATGGCATCAGCACACAAAATCCCAAGGATCTGAGACATCTTAGTCTCTGGAATGTTTTTGTTTTCAGAATTTTGTTCGGAAAATGCAGTGTTTGTCACACATCTGGAAAAAGTGTGTGAAGGTTAGTGATGGGGAGGGGTAGTCTTGGGAAAATACAACATGAAAAGGGAAAGACTGGGTGGGAAAATGGCTAGAAGGGACTTCTGGAAAGATAAAAGTTGCCTGGGTATAGTATTTTCATAGTTTAGAGCATCTTAATGCTGAGATAGCAGGTGGAGAATTTAGAATCTTGGGGGATTTTTTTTTTAAGAAACCCTTTTCATTGCAAGATTCTTAGGAATTATGCAACATATGTCTTATACACTCCTCCTTTGTTTCAAGAGAAATTATGTGCAGTACAAGTGAAAGACTGATTCAACATGGTCAAAAATCCTGTGTTCACATAGAATCAGCTGGGACTAGCAGGAATGCAGCAGTAACTTTTCTGTAGTTAACAAGGAGATAGGAGATCAGCAAAAATGTATGCCTGCAGTGCACTTGGCAGTAAGAAAAGGGTGGTCTATTAATATGTAAATATTAAACAACAAAAGAACCATTAGGCCAGAGTACTAATAGTAATAAAATCTCAGGTGTTAGACCACTATTTACTAATATGTAAACTTGATTGTAATCTAGGTAAACAATTTGGTCAATAAAAAAGAAGGCAAAACTTAAGACAACAATTTCATTCTATCATAATTATGTCAGACCATTTATCAATATACAAAAGTAATCAAAGGCCAACAGTAAGTCTCAGGCAAATCCCAACAACAGGTCTTTCAATTCTGTAGAATAATCAAATCCATGATTAAGAGAACAATTAAATGCAGTCTAGCATGGCTAGCCTTTCCACAGGGTGACTGAGGTGACTTCTTGAGCCCCACTCTTTCCAGGGCCCCCTGTTTTCCCCAGGGCAGGGTGTGGGCCCGCCACTTCCTCCCAGCAGTGCCCCAAACACATTGAGGGCCCCACAGAGTCTGCACCCAACTGGGGAGGGGCCACCAGGTGCCCTGCATTTTATCTTCACTCTGGGCCTTGCAAATTCTAAGGCTGGCCCTGTAGTCTTGCTGGCATCCTTTGCCTGCTCATTATTCCTACTGAGGATAAAGCAGTGCCTTATAAAGGGAAGCTCTCCCTCCTGCTGTTGGAAAGTCATCCTATGTTGATGAATTGTAGCAAAGATGTTTAGAATGCAGAGCCCTGCTTAGGCCAGGCTTGGAGCATGACCCAAGCCTGACCATGGCTACATGAGGCCTGCCCAGCTGTTCTGGGGCCCATTCAGCCTGGCTGGCCAGCCAGAAGTAGCCCCTGCCCTTGTGAGGTGTCAAAATAACGCTTTGCATGTAGGGTTGCCACCTCTCTGAGTTTTGACCCAGAGGCCAAACTCCAGGGGAAACCCCAGTTATTCAGGTTAGCCAGGGATGTTCCCAGTAACTGAGAGAAATCAAGCCATATGGACTTTCCTGCTCTCATTCGTCTGTGGCCCCATCCCTATGGAGCACCATGATGTCATGATGAGAGGCAGGATTACATCAGAAAGGAATGGAGATGTGGTAAACCTGTCTCCAAGGGGCAGGGATACAAAAGGGATAGGGCATTGGAGCAATTCACTCCAGGAGTTTCTCTGTTTTGTACTGTAGTCTTTATGAGTGACATGATGTCATGGTATTTCTCAAAGGAGAGGGCTACAGTTGGCTGGATAGTCTCTATAGCAGCCAGCCCACAACGTCACATCAGAATTTCAACTGACCTGGCTGCAACCCAAAGTCAGGTCCCTTTGCAATTAGTTAGCCAGAATCTAGCCTATATACGAGTGTCCAGTATAACAGGGCTCTGTAACCCTACCACTCTTACTGCTTTGCACCGTCTTTCTGGTGAAAGGCTTTGCCAAAGGTGACTAGCAGATTTTTCTCCTGGTTCATTAAGAAAATTAAATTGGCATGCTTTTCACCCTCTCTTAAAGGCCTTGTAGCCATTGTATTGGTGACAGCCTCTTTTCTAAGCATCAGTTCACTGCTTAGGACAGATGTGGAGATTTTTTTCCCCTTCTATGGGCCACTTTGTAAGTAAAAGCTCTGGATGTTTTTAAATGAGGTGCTACCCTGCATGGCCACCCATAAGCTGTGGAGCCAACCACCTGTCTGGAGGTGGAGCGGGAGGACACATGCTCCCGTGTGTCACGGGGCACCCACTCATGGTCCCATATGGAGCAACACCAGAAAATATGGAGTGCTCCATGGAGTGCAAGCCAAATACCTCCATGACAACCAGTGGCCACGGAGCCCCTATATGAACTGGGGCAGCCAGCCATCCCAGCAGACTGGTCTGCCATTCATAGGCATGGGGGCGGGGGGAGGGCACGGCCTTTGCAAGTCACAAGAACGGGCCTGGAGTGCTGGGGAGCCTGGCTTTCCCAGTGCTCATGCTGGCAACATGTCAATTGCAAAGGCCAGTCTGGCACGCTTCCCCCTCCCTCATGATCCATGCCAGAGGGAGTGCATGGCGGCTTGCCTCCGTGGTAGGGGGAGCCACACTGGGAGCCACCTGTGTGAATCCATCATCACACACTCTGCATGAGTGGGTGCTGCTCTGCAGCTAAGGATCCCCCTCCCATCGCCTTGCTCATTTAAAAACACCCTCTGTCTGCCAGATAGGAATGGTGGATGGCGATGCTTAAGTGGTGCGGTCAGGATACGGAGGGTTCAAATCATGGATCTCTGCCATGGATCTATCCTCTATCCTTCAGTGCATACCCTTAGCTCCACTCCCTTCCTTTGAGCTCACCCTTTCAGTTCTTGAGAATAAGGACTAGATCTGTGGACCTGATCCAGGGATTGGAAAGGGGACAAATAAAGAACAGCCGTGTTCCAGAATTGGCCCATGATCCACAGATTCCCCATCCTTGTTTAGAAAGTAACTCCCTTCCTTCCTGACAAACAACGGAATTGGTTATGTGAGGGAAAGGTCCCCCCCCTTTTTTTTCTTTCCCCCTTTTTCCAGTAGGTACCAGTCCATTGAACAGAGGCCTGCATTGTTAGGTCCCCCCCCCTCCACAAAAAATAATAATAATCGGGCCCTATGTACAAAAGAAACACACCTTCAAAAATTCCCACCATGGCAAATAGCTTTCCAGCTCCACTCATGTGAATAGTGGGAACCCTGCCTCTTAATATGGTATATTCACAATACTGCTTGCCAACACTATGGGCGCTTTTAGACATGCATTCTTTGCCGACCGCGCATTCTTTCCCGACCGCGATCGAACCGGCCTGATTTCTCTGGGGGGACATATGCAGCCGGAAAAGAATGCGTGGCCGCCAATCACGCGCACAACTTCCGCTTTCGGTTCGTGTAAAACAGCGCCGCGGCTGTTTCACCGCTCCCGCGCCTGATCCCAGTGCACGTCTAAGAACGGCCTATGTCAGATACACCTTATTATAGAAAGCTTAGAGAACAAAATGTAATTGTGTCCTTAACAGCTGCTACTTCATCTCCTGGAGGGCTCTCAACATGGTTCAGGGTAGGAAATCAGTGGGTCCATGCCATGGGCAATAGTCAGGGCCATGGGGTTTCTCATGAAAAGTCAAAGCCTGGTCTTGTTCTTTTGGCCAACTGTATCAGAGACAGTGTACTGCAAGCAAGTTCCTTCGGCTAGCTGTATCAGAGTTTTGCAGGTAAGTTGTGATAGTAGCTTGCTCCAGAATCTTAAGAGAGTCAAGGAGAAGTTTGCTTCCAAACCAGCATCATAGAACTGGGGCGGAACAAAACAAAACAGAAATTCATAGAAAAAAATGTCCCAGAAAATGTGAGCTCAGAGTAGGGAACTGCTGTAGGATAGTAGAGCAACTTGGGTGAGCCTTGGAAACGTTAACTCAGCTTAGAGGGGAAAGAACTGTTCCAGGTTAGGGCTGTTTAGCTTGGTGAAGAGGCTATTAAGGGAAAAAATAGAAATATGTATGATAGAATAATTGGGGGGGGGTATAAAATCATGAGCGGTGTTGAACAAGTAAATAGAGAAGCATTGTTTGCCCTTTCTCACAAAAATAGAAAAAGGGGACACTCTGAAGTTAAATGGTAACAGCAGATTTAAAACAATAGACTTCTCGACAGGATTTTCTTATCTTGAGAATCTCGCGAGAATCGGCCATTCTTGTGAGATTCTTACAAGATTCTTGAGAACCTCAAAATAGCAACAAGCAAACAAAATGGCCACCAGGGCCATTCTGCACATGCACAGCCATTTTGTGCATGTGCGAACCATTTTGGGGGTATTTTTTGTTTTTGCATTGGATTCCAAGGGGAATCACTTTAGGGCTTCCCAAGGCTTAGGAAGCACTTGTATTTTGCCCCTAAAACATTTTTCCCGCTTCCCCAAAGTTACCAAGAGTGCTGCAGAGCAGCAGAAATATCACAGAGAGACTGGCATGTAGCATGCTGACAGGGGACAGAGCAAGATCAGACACTGGCAGGCAGTGGGCACTGAATCAGTAGTCACTGTGATTTGCAGAGGAAGGAGGAGACAGATAGTGGTGCATGTCCCAGCAAGGCTTCAACTTCTTGGAAGTAGAATATCAGAGAGAGACTGGCATGCAACGTAGGAGTGTGCATGTCGTTTTCGTTATTACAATAATGATAATGAAAATTGACGTTTTCATTATCGTTATTACAATAACGAAAATGGCAATAATAAGCCCTTCCGTGATCTGCAGGCTGTCAGCCTTTAGACTTCATCTCCTCCCTCTCCCCCCTCCTGTCTTCTTCTCCTCCTCCCCTGATGCTGCCATCTCTTCTCTAAACGCCTCTCTCGCGACGACCCTCGACTCTCTTGCCCCCCTCTCTTCCCACCCTATTCCACTCCAAAACCCCCGTCCTTGGCTCACCCCTACTATTCGCTACCTCCGCTCCTGCACCCGGGCTGCTGAACGCCTCTGGTGCAAATCCCGCTCCCACCCTGACTTCCACTACTATAAATTCTCCTTCTCCTCCCTCTCTTCTGCTGTCTCCCTGGCGAGGCAACACTACTATGCCTCCTGGGTTGAATCCTACTCTCATGACCCTTGCCGCCTCTTCTCCACCTTTGACTCCCTTCTCAAGCCCCCCTGCCCCCCTACACCCTCTTCCCTCTCTGCTCAGGACCTCGTGTCATTCTTCACCTCAGAGATTGACAAGATCCACCAGGACATTTCTTCCCACCCGTCTCCTCTCCCTGCTCCCTCACTGCCCACTCTCCTCTCTTCCTTTCCTCCTGCCTCCATTGAGGAAATCTCCTCTCTGCTCTCTTCCTCCAACCCCTCCACCTGCCTTCTCAACCCAATCCCATCCCACCTCCTGACCTCCATTGCTCCCGCTGTAACCCCCACTCCCCTTCTACATGTCATTAATCTCTCCCTCTCCACTGGCTCCTTCCCCTCCTCTTTCAAGCATGCCACTGTCTCTCCCATCCTCAAAAAGTTCACCCTCGACCCTTTTGACCCCTCTAGTTACTGGCTGGTCTTCTCCTACCCTTTGCCTCTAAGCTTCTAGAACGTGTTGTCTACTCCCGCTGCCTGGATCTCCTCTCTGCCAACTCCTTCCTGGACCCTCTCCAATCTGTCTTCCGCCCCCTTCACGCCATGGAAACAACCCTTGACAAGATCACAAATGATCTACTGGTCACTAAATCTAAGCGCCTCTACTCCATTCTAGTCCTCCTTGACCTCTCTGCTGCCTTTGACACTGTAGACCACTCACTCCTACTGGACTCTCTTTGCTCCCTAGGCTTCTGAGGCTCTGTCCTTGACTGGTTCTCCTCCTACCTCTCTGACCGCTCCTTTAATGTCTCTTTCCAATTCCAACTCCTCCTCCCTCCCCTTCTTGGTTGGGGTTTCCCAAGGCTCTGTCCTGGGCCCTCTCCTATTCTCTATCTACACCCTGTCCCTTGGCAAACTCATTGCCTCCCACAGCTTCCAATATCACATTTACGCTGACAACACTCAACTCTCTCTCTCCACCCTCTCTCTTTCCCCTTGACTCCAAACTCACCTCATCAACTGTCTCTCTAATATCTCCGCCTGGATGTCCCAACATCAGCTCAAGCTCAACATGGCTAAGACTGAACTCCTTATCTTTCCTCCTTACCCTTCCTCCCCCTCTTCCCTCTCCATCCTTATTGATGGGTTCACCATCTGTCCTGTCCCCCAAGCCCGTAGCTTGGGCTTTGTCTTCGACACTCACCTCTCCTTCAAACCTTACGTTGACTCTGTTGCCAAGTCCTGTCACTTTGCCCTCCGTAACATTGCACGAATTTGCCCCTTTCTCTCTGTCTCCTCATCCCAAACCCTTGTTCACACCATGGTCATCTCTCGCCTTGATGACTGCAACCTCCTCCTTACTGGCCTCCCCCGCTCTCACCTCTCCCCCCTTATTTCCATCCAAAACTCCGCTGCTAGGATCATCCACTTGGCCCATCGCTTCGACCATGTGCAACCTCTCCTTTCCTCACTTCACTGGTTCCCCCTTCCCGCACACATCCTTCACAAACTCCTGGTATTTACTTACAAAACCCTTCACAACCTGGCTCCTCCATACCTCTCAGCCCTTATCGCCTTACACACTCCTGCATGCACTCTCCGCTCCTCCTCTGTCCCCTCCCTTGCTCTCCCTCGTCTCCCTGCTCACCTAACCGCCTTCATTCCTTCTCCCTTGCTGCCCCCCCATGCCTGGAACTCCCTCCCTGCCCACATCCACCTCGCCCCCTCCCTCCGCACCTTCAGATCCCTCCTCAAAACCCACCTCTTCCTCACTGCCTTTCCTGACACCTGTTAGAACTTCCCTCTCATTACTTACTGTCTGCCCCCCCCGCAGACTCCTGCCAGACTGCAACCAAGGCAAGCATGTGCACCTGAGACTTTGCATCCGCTTGAATGTTTTTATCCCTTGTCTCTCCCTATGTCCCCTCTCCTTGTCTTCCCCCTCCGAGTCTATTCGATTGTAAGCGGTAGGCAGAGACCGCGTCTATCTCATTGTTCTGTAAAGCACCAGGTACACAGCTGGTGCTATACAAATGCTGCTGCTGCTGCTGATAATAATAATAATAATAATAATAATAATAATAATAATAATAATATAATAAAGGGAAAAACTGAAACACGTATTTCCAGCTGTAACCTTTTTGTTTCTTATTCAATTCTGATGAAACCTGGGTAGTGTCTACCTGCGATAGAGGGCACTATGTATGCCACATTATGAAACAATTAGATAAAGGGAACCGATTTTAGAAGCAATTGAATATTGTAATTTTAAGAAAAGCTTCATACACATTCAGAGCTACAACTTCTTTATCTTGCATCCAATTTGCATAAACTCTGTCAGCAGCATGTTCCTCCACAGGTGTAACACTCCTGCCAATTTTCAGAAAGGTTGGATACTGATGGTACTGATGGTATAGGACATTAACTTAAAAATACATTCCCAGCTGTAACATGTTTATATTCCATTCTGTTGACAAGATATTTGACTGGAATGTACCACAAACCTTACCTGTCATCTCTGCCAAACTACAAGACAATTTGATAAAGGGACCCAATTTTATAAGCAATTGATGTTGTCCCTGTGAAGACCATTATTCAGATAAATACCAGCACATGCAGTGCCAGCCAGAGGTAGGCACCTGGCATGGCAGGTAAGAGATACTGTAGGAGGGAGGATGTGGAGCAACTGAAAAGACTGACAGACACATTCACTGGCCAGATATATTACTGCATGATTCTAGCTTTACAGGACTAATTGGTAGTGACTTTGAAACTGGCATAGGGGGCGGCCCTGAAGCAGGCATAGAAGGGACATAAATTGGACATTCGGGATAGCATCCCAGCAATCAGGAGACATAGTTTACACATCCAATCTGGCCAACTATCATCAAAATCACATCCTGAAGCACTGTGACAGAGGACGTAAGGGAATCTCTATTGGCTCTTTCCTAAACATATGCTTTTGACTTCCCAGTAACAAGTGGGGGAGAGATGTTGGGATGGTCACAGCACAGAAGGAGGATATTTGGCTGACATTTCTGCTGGCTAATTGGCATCACAAACTGATCTTATACCACTGTGACACGTAAGAGAATCCCTGGCATAGGCTCCTTCTCTGCATATGCTGTACAGGCCTATAAAATTGTGACCCTTTATCACATTTTTCTGATATATGGCAGAGATGATTGGTAAAGTGTGATATACAGCCATTCCAAATTTCATGTACACTGGTTGGACTACAAAGATGTTACAGTCAGACATACATTTATAAGTTAATTTCTTATACCACCAGGACCCTTTATCCAATCCTTCTGAAAGTTAGCAGAACGAGTAAATATGTGAAGGGGTACAAATATGCCATGTTTCATGTACATTAAATATGAGGAAAAGAAGTTACACCTAAGAATGTATATGAAGTTTTTTTGCAAAATAAAATAATACAACTGCTTCTAAAATTGGATTTCTTTATCCAATCTTTTTGGAATTTGTTATACATAATGCCATCCACTGGAGGTATAAGCACACCAGGTTTCAGCCACATATAGTGAAAATCAAAAAGGTTACAGCCAAAAATGTGTTTTACATTGAAACCAATGGAAAACAAAAACGACAATTTGATTTTTACGAAAACGAAAATGACAGATTTCAAAACCAAAAATGACATGGGCCTCTGGTGCACACCTCTACATGCACAGGAAGGCAAAAGATGGAGCATCAGGTGCACGGGCCGTCAGTGGGCAGACTGACACTGAGAAGCAGCAGGAACTGGCAAAGGAGCCATGCTGTCCCAAGTATATTGGGCATAAACTAGCAGAGACTGCCCCGGGGAGAGAGGGACAACACAGATGGATGGCAGTAGCAGCAGCAGTTTTCCAGATGAGCAGCAATCAGGATTGTTTTGGCACCCTGAAGTGTGGCAGACAACACCCCAGGGGGGCAGGAGAGACAGAGAGAGGTGAAGCAGAAGCAGCAGCAGTGGCAGGCATTGGTGGCAGGCAGTTTGAGGCATTTGGTACTGTGCTTGGCACCCTAAGGTGTGTCTCAGGACATCAATTTGCAGCAATTGCACGAGGGAGCAGGACTTATAAGAGAGAGACACGCACTGGCAGGAGCAGGCAGTGGTGGCAAGCGATGGAGGAGCAGAGGCAGAAGGCATTGGCAATGGCATTAGCACCCCGAAGTCTGGCACGGTATCAACTTGCAGAGAGTGCCCCAGGGGGCAGGACTTGTGTGTGTGAGAGGTGCACTGGAAGAAGCAACAGCAGCAGCTGGCAGTTCAAGGCAGGCAGGCAGGTGGAGGAGAAGCAGAGGCAGCAGTTAGTAGCACTGGCATTGGCACCCCAAAGTCTGGCAGGGTATCAACTTGCAGAGAGCACCCCAGAAGGGCTGGGGTGTGTGTGTGTGTGTGTGTGATAGAGAGAGAGAGAGAGAGAGAGGGAGACTGGTAGGAGCTGTCACTGGTGGCAGGTGGGCACTGGCATTGGCACCCCAATGTATGGCAGGGTATCAACTTATAGAGAGTGGCCCATGGGACAGAACTTGTGTGTGAAAGAGAGGTACACTGGCAGGAGATGCAGCAGGCAGTGCAAGGCAGGTGGAGGAGCAGAGGCAATCACTAGTGGCACTGGTATTGGCACCCCAAAGTCTGGAAGGATATCAACTTACAGAGAGCACCCCCCAAGAGCACAGGAGTTGTGTGTGAGAGAGGTGCACTGACTGAAATGGGTCCAGGAATCTGACAATATCAAGATGAGCCTGAAGCTAATACCGAATTTTGGCTAGCAAAAGCAAGACAGTCAATGGCTGGGGTCTTAAAGTTCTACCATTCTTCTCCAACAGCTCCTCTGGATCAAGTCATTAGCATTTTTACAGCTAAGGCTTTACCTGAACTCCTTTATGGAGAGGAAATAACGTACTCTAGCTATACAGCTAGATGGGAGTTACCTCAAAATTATTTCCTTAGAAGTATCCTGAGGGCACCAAGAGCAACTCCGCTACCAATGCTTCATTTAGAAACGGGTTTTTTATCTGTTGAATTTCAAACTAATCTCAGAGCGCTCCTGTTTTGGTATAGATTATCCCACGCAAAGACTTCATTCTTGGCTCACCAATGTTATTGTTAGCAAAAGTTACATCAAGGGGGAAGCCAATACAAATGGTGGAGGGGAATCAAGCAATTGATTTTGTGTCTTGCTTCACTATTTGACCCCTCTGTTTCATTTCATGATAAACATGAGATTAGGCAGAAACTACATGACCTGGCCGTGAAGCGTGTTATGTTAGCAATCCATGCAAGTAAGATAGCTCCTTTGTATGCTCAGGTGGAAGTTTCTTGTTCACTCGATCCATATCTCCTTCAGATACAAGATCCTAAAGTAAGGAGAATGGTGACTCGTTTGTGCTTTAATCTCTTTGAAACGGTGGTAGTAAGAGATAGGAGAGATCAGGTCCCTTATTCCAATAGAACCTGCCTATGTAACCTTCAAGAAGTTGAGACTCTGACTCATGTAATCTTTTGTTGTCCCAGGTATAGGGATCTTAGAAGTGTTTGGATTGAACCATTGTTTCAGAATGCCCCTCTGACGACAGAAGGGAAAACGATATTATTAGCCGCAATCACAGACTTTGAGAAAACAATAGCGGTAGCCTATTTTCTTATTTTGGTAAAGAAGGGCGCTAAAGCTCTAAGTGAAGAGGGATATCAGGTTCCAACATAGATGATCTTTAGTTATGTTACCTCTTCCCTATAAAGGGGTCATTGTTTCCTCTACATTGCCTTTTCAGTATTTTGATCTAATGAATCATGCTTTTATGAATAGTGGTTTTGTTTTTTAATTCATGTGCACTAAATCTTGTGATTTTATAAAATTGTATGGCTTTTTATACCTAGATTGTTCGTCTTTATCCCTGGCTGTATGTTTTTTCTCTCTCTTTGGATATTCTATTTTCTGTTAAGTATGTTTTAATTTGTGTACATATTTGGTATAGCAATTTTGCTGGGCACAATAAAGAATAATTGATTGATGAGCCTGAAGCTGTCGGGCAACCACCCATTCAATAACATTCCCTAAAAAGTGGCAGGCCAATAGCTAGCTGGGGAGTCACTGTCCAAAGATGGCTTCTTTAGCAGGGGCCAGACAACTGCAGTTTTAAGGGCATCTGACACCCTACCCTCCTGAAGGGAGGCGTTCACTACCCCATCCAGCAATGGCTCCAGTGTCTCCCGGATGGTTTTCATCAGTCAGGACAGGCAAGAATCTAATTCACAACTGGTTGTTGCCCTCATCGTCACAAGCGCCTCCCCCACATCGGTTGGTGATATTGATTGAAACTGATCCAAATAAACAGGACAAGATGGATCTTCTATAACCCCAAACTCTGATTCTGCAGATAAAATGGCAGTATCCAAGTTCTAGTGAATCTGAACAATTTTGTCTGAAAAGTAGTTAATAAAAATGTCACAGCAGGCATTTGATTACTCTATTTCTGGGCAGAGGCAGACCGGAATGACCAGGTCCCTCACCACCTGGAACTGCTCTGCTGGATGAGACTTTGCAGATGTCATGATAGTGAGAAGAAAGCTTTCTTTGCAACCATCGCAGCCATGGTATAGTCCTTTTAAAATGATCTATGCCACAATAGGTCTGCTTCAATGTGAGTCGAGCACCACTTGGGCTCTAACTGCCTATCCTCACCCAGTTGGTCGGATGGTAATGGTTCAACCATGACAATATTGTTGTAACAACCCACTGACAATCATAACCCCTGTATCCAGGCTGGTGCAAGGCATCAAATCCAATCTATGCCCTTCCTCATGTGTCAGGCCAGAGATTATCTGGGATAGACCCATGTTTGTCATGGTTGCCATGAACTCTTGCTCCGCCCCTGAAAGGCCAACCTCAGCATATATGTTGAAATTGCCCAAGACAATAAGTCTAGGTAATGTCAACACCACCTCTAAGAACAGCCAAGCTAGAGCAGTTAGGGAATCACCTGTGCAGCGGGGTGGTCATTACACCAAGCAGATTTCCAGTCTGTCCCTAGCCAAATGCAACACAAGGTGGACACACTTTATAGCAGACTAGTTAGGCACCAGAAAACACCAAGCTTACTTTACAGATCTCAGCCACTCTGTCCCCCTGGCCCCTGAGTCAAGATTGATGCTGCACAGAGTACCCAGCTGGCCCTGATGCTTCATCCAGCCATGTTTTGGGACCTTTTCAAATGAGTCAGCAGTGAAGGGGGGATGGGTGGGTGCCGCGGTGGGTAGGCGTTCTCATGGCCCCCCCTCCCACCTCCACCCACCTCCATGCCCAGAGCATTGGGCATTGATGCCCGTTGCTCCATGCATGAATGGGTGGAGCATGCACGTACCCCCCCCACTGCCCGCAGTGTTCCCATGGGTGCCCACCCATCATCCCCCTCCCCCGCACCCACTGTGGTATTCGTATTGGCGCTCCCTGCTGCACATGTGTGCGAGGTGGGGGACATGTGAAAATGGTCTCACTAATGCGTAGGACGTCAGCGGCCTCATCCTGAATCAAATCATGGATGATAGAAGTTTTATTTGTCACTGACTTTGCATTAAGCAGCAACAGTGTCAGATTGAGGAGCACATAGGGTGAAAAGAAACAAGACAGTAGTTCACATAAGCCCACAATTCACCTGCCTGTCTGTTAGGTGGCCTCCATAAGTTTGCCCACTTTCACCATGGGGCGGACAGCCGGCTGCTACCTAATGCTTGTCTTCAGAATGTAGTTGATGCAGCACGGGCTAAGGCTGGCCCAGCTGGGCTAATATGGGCTAATGTGCATCCTCCCATCTGTTAGGTTCTGTGTAGCCCCAGTGTGTGGCGAGATTTGCCAGTACTGTGGACAACCCATGATATCAGCAAGAATCAGACCCAGGAGCAGTGGCTGCCTGTCAGCTGATGGTGTGGGCTGGGAGTGAACAGACTCACCCAGCTGCCTGTCAGCTGATGACATGGGCTATGAGTGATCAGACTGCCTGCCCCCAGCTGCCTGTCAGCTGATGACATGGGCTATGAGTGATCAGACTGCCTGCCCCCAGCTGCCTGTCAGCTGATGGCATGGCCGAGAGAAGCTGCTGCTGACAGGGAAGGAGGGACTGAGGAAGGTTTTGTGGGGTAGGGAAGTCCCAGAGCCAAGCAGAGTCCAGGCTTGCATGGTTGGTCCCTCCCTCCTTTATCTTTCGCCCCGCACAACAGCGCAACCCACTCCTGGGGCAGCAGTGATAGCACGGACTCACAGCGTGTGGCACTGGTGACGCCTCTGCCCATGAACTGGTTTGGGATCTGCCACCCATGGGAAAGGAGGATCAGCCCACAGGGTGCTTTATGGGCACAGCTCTGACCAGATCGAGACACTGGTTTCCCTGCACTTTGGACATGGGCTAGGGCCAGCGAGGCAGGGTTGACGGAGCCTTGTGCTGGTGATGGGGCCATGTACAGCCTCTGAACAGGATCACTCTGGCCCAGAGTCTAGGAGCGATCTGCTCCCGCCAACCACTTTTCAAGGGCCTGATCCTGCTTCTAGTGGGCATTGACAGCTGCTCCTGGGCCCAAGTCCTGCCCATATGTTTGGTTACTTGCCCCAACCAGGGGTATGGGGGCAGTGTGGTGTCTGGGGCATGTGCATTCTGCTCTCCGTGCCAACGCAATGGGTAGCAGCTGCATTGCCACTCCACGGGTTGGGCAAGGGATCTTTCTGGTCACTGCCTCATATGTTTTTCACCCATAGTGCAAGTCTAGAGCCTGTCAGTGTGTCTTTGGATTATTCTACTCTCGAGCCCTTGGATTACTCCTGGTCTCATGATATAGTAAACTAGTGTAGTCTGAAGGATGGTCTATCATGACCATCTGTTAAATACACATATAAGTCAAAATGACAGATGGGGATTAGCAGGGGCATTTGGCAATGCTGCTTTCCTCTAGTTGCAACCTCTACCCCATTCCTGTTCCCCTCCCTACCCCAACTCAGTATCGGAGATAGAAATTTGCTGGAGGAGCTGCCAGAGGGACCTTGTAGCAGGAAGCACTCCTGTGGGGCTGCTACCCCTTGAAGAAGGGGGATGAGTGGGTCAGCCAGAGGGCTGAGTGCACACAGGGGCATGGCAGAGACAGCCCCTAGCTGGGGAACAGCCTGTAGGGTAAGCAGGCTGAGAAACCCTGGAACAGAGTGGGCAGGTTAGTGACCCTTTAAGGCTGAGGAAAGGAAGCCTGGACACGCCCACTCTGCTTGTATATAAGGGGTTGCAAGGCAGAGTGGAAAGAGTCTCTGCCAGGGAGCTGAAGGAGCAATATCTTCCTGCACAAGCCTGCCTGCTCTATGCTACCCAAGGTGCTGGAGGAGCAGAGGGATCCATGCAAGTGGGGAGGCTGTGCCCAGGAGGGAGCCTTCTGCCTGGGGAAGGCCTGGCCAGAGCCTGAGGGCTTGGAGGCCTGGCTAGATGGACATGGGGGGTTGATATTGGGTGGTTTTACACACACATTTCTCCTGGATGTTTGCTGTTACATCCTCAACTTTCTGTGTGTCTAAATCACTCACCCAGATCTTAAACATCTGGATCTTTGAACTTCTGTGTGAAACGACTCCCAGAACTTTTGTGTGTAAAAGATTTCCTGGTAAATGGCTTTGCTCCAGGCAGCTGTGGTCACTTGGTTTCCATGGCAACCTGTTACGCTTACAGCTGCGGCTACTTTAGGCTGCCTCAGGGCAGTGTTTGTGTGAAGAATGCATCCAGGAACTGCCTCAGGGCAGGGTGTGTGTGTGTGTGCGTGTGAAAAATGCATTTGGAATTTATTGTGGACTTGTAAACCCAGAAGAAACATCTGGTAACGTGAGTGTAAAAATGCCCGTTGTGGTGCTCCTGTGCTTGAGAGAGACGGACCTGGGCCTGCAGGGTGGGGGCGACTGAGCCGGCAGCCCTAGGCACACTGGACACGGGTTGTGTTTAATAAAGGACTATTGACTAATAACCTCAGGACACACCACACAGTCCAGAGAATGTACCCCCTTCCGTAAAGAGGGGAATTCAGTCGAGGCTGAAATGGCTTAGCAGGGGGTGAGCTAATTCCCCAGGGTGTGACCCCAGCACCCCCGTGTGGCCCTGGGAGAACCCCCTGCTATAGACCTCCTATTACTGAGGTGATCTCTTTTGACTGACTACATCAGTGGGCATTTTTACACACGCTTTAAAGTGCTGGTCTTTCAATCTTATGGGTTTACAAGTCCACAACTAATTCCCAGATGTGTTCCTTCTCTCTCTCACACACTGACACACACACACACACACTGCCCTGAGGCAGTACCTGGATGCACTCTTAACACACAAACATTGCCTTGAGGCAGCCTACAGCAGCCACAGCTGTAGATATGAGGTGCTGCCATGGAAACCAAGTGACCACAGATGCCTGGAGCAAAGCAGTTTACCAGGAGAACTTTTTGCACACACGTTCTGGGAGACGTTCTATGCAGAAGTTCAAAAAGCCAGATGTTTAAGATCTGGGTGAATGATTTAGACACACAGAAAGTTCAGGGTGTAACATTCAGGAGAAATGTGTGTGCAAAACACCCAGTGATGTGGCACAAAGTGACCATAGTATATCTTAGGATCTGGGACCCCAACATTTATAGTTGTGTTACAGAAGCAAAGGGCAAGTTCTAATGGTAAGATATTTTTTCTTAGTGAAGATGGCAAGAACACACTAATTCAAGTAAAAGGTATTTAATGCCAATGATTTTGTGTCCTTATTGGAGTTTTTTGGCCGCTTCACATAATAATAATAATAATAATAAGCCTCAACACGTCAGAGGTAAGAAAATACTCCAGGACCAATGACTGTTTGAACCAACAAAGTGTTCTGTTAGAAGCACTAAATGAGAATTTGGCTTTCCATGGGGACAATTTATAAAGGATGTGAACTGTGAGATTTCTCAATCACTCTAAATGCGCTGTTGAACAGCCACTAGAGGTGATCATGAGTGGTATGGAACAAGTGAGAAAGGAACTATTATTTATCCTCCCAGGGGTCTCTCTATGAAACTCGCAGCAGCAGATAAAAAACAAATAAAAGGAAGTACTACTTCACCCAACAAAAAAATTAGCTAAGGGAACTTGTTTCCAAGGATGTTGTGATGTCCAATAGCCTGCTGGGTTGAAAAGGGAATTTGGGTAAATGCTTAGTTAATAGGTCCATAAATGGATATTAGTCAAGTTTGTCAGGGAACATAACCTCTGATTGTCAGGAGCTGGGGAGCATATAATGGAATGGATCACTCCATTATGAGTTGTTTTGTACTTCTCTGAAGCAAGTGAAGTTGGCCACTGTTGGAGAAAGGCTGCTGGGCTGGATGGAACATTAGTCGGAACGAATAATCCACCACTTCTGTTCTTAATTACTTTAGGCATGGAGCGTACAACATCCATGTCAGATGCTAATGCATTTTAGGCGTTACTAATCTTAACCAAATTTGAGCTGGCAGCTATCTTCCAAAGACAGCTCAATGCCCTCTTCTGCCATGAACTATAATTTTCAAATATGGTTATTGGAAATGTTAGTTTTTCCTTTCAAGTTTTGCACTCCTTTTTTTCCGCCGGGAAAGATAGAATGGAAAAAGTCAGTGTTTTAACAGTGTATAGGATTATGCAAAGACCTCATGCGTTCCATTCCTCATTCACATTATTTTTTGATTAGTAAGAACATTTACCTGTGATCTTTTAATTTGGGCCAAAGGGATTAGCAACTGCTTGTCTCAGAAGCCTACCTCAGACTTTTATAAAATGTTTTACTTCAAGCAAGGGTATCAAGAAAATACTTTTGGTTAATCTCCATTCAGCTTTGTCACTTTGTTCGTTTACCATAGGTAAGTACAAAGGGTGATTAATTTCATTTTCTAGCTGAACATGTTCCAGCATGATATGTGCCTCTTGCTTATTTCAAGTTTTTTTTACAAAGGTGGAAATCAAAGGCACCAAAGTTTTAGAAGTGACACTGTTATTTTGCTTCGTATTTGACTGTATTTATAGTGAAGGCATGGTGTACAATAGTGTATATATAGTGTTTTAGTTGGTTTAATGATCACACATTTTCTACTTAATTATGGAGGCCTGACTAAAGAAACTATTTACAGAGAATACTCTGTTTTAGGTGCAAAGTTTATAACGTAAGACGTATCACAATGGGTCAGACTCATGGTCAGTCAACCCCAGCATCCTGTCTCTGGCAGTGGTCAGCTACAGTAGTTCGAGAGAAGTACAAGCACAGGTCATGGAGGTGTGTTGCCCATCTCCTGCTAACCACTCCCAAGACTGCCAGTAGCTAGGACATTAAGCCCCAGCTAGTAAGCATTTATGTTCTATCCTCTAAAAATTTATCTAGTTGCCATTTGAAACTAGTTATGGTGCTAACTTTTACTGCCCCCTCTGGCAACAAGTTCCACAACTGTATTGTTGACTGAGTGGGAAAAGTACTTCCTTTTGTTTGTTTTAAATCTGCTGCCATTTAACTTCAGAGACTGTCCCCTTGTTCTCTTATTGTGAGAGAGGGCAAACAACAGTTCCCTATTTACTTGTTCCACACCATTCATGATTTTATAAACTTCTATCATATCCCCTCTTCCCTCTTCTGCAAGCTAAGTATTCCTAACCTGTTGAGCCTCTCCTCCATATGGAAATCGATCCATCCCTTCTGTCAGTGTTGTTGCCCTTCTCTGGACTTTTCCAATTTTATCATATCTTTCTTGAGAAGGGTCAAGCAGAACTGCACACAATATTCAAGGTGGGGTCGTACCAAAGATATATATAGCACCATAATGATATTTTCCCTTTTATTTCCCCCTACGGTCATCCGGGGATGCCCTGCTCGAGGTCCCCCGAGTTTCTCGGGTGGCCACACAGGAGAGGACGTTCTTGGTGACTGCGCCGTGCCTATGGAACTCCCTTCCGGTGTGGGCCCGGCTGGCCCCGGACCTCACCTTTTCAGAAAAGTTGCAAGACCTGGCTGTTCCGCCAGGTGTTTGGCAGGGGAGAGGGGTGGTTGTTTTATCTGTTTTCTCCTTTTAATGTGTGTTAACCGTTTTAATTGTTTTTATTGTTGTAGGCCGCCCCAAGCTGCCTATGCAGGAGGGGTGGGGTAATAAGTTTTGAAATAAATAAATTTGCGTCCCCATGTGAGGGTGGGGGTGGGGTGTGCATCCATTTGAACGCCACAGAGGGGAGGTGGGCGTCCGTGTGAACACCACGGCCGGCAGTTGGGGGTCCATACGTGCTCCCGCGCTCCACCCACCTCCACCCATCACCCCCATACAGAGCAATGGGCACCAATGCTGGCTGCTCCGTGCGTGGAGATGGGTGGGGGTCAGTGGGAATGCACCCCCACGCACTGCCCCCCCGTCCACCCTCCACGCCCGTTAGAAAAGGGCCTTTCTCAGTTTTTTATATTGGTGTTTACTGAGCTGTCACAAGCAACATGGAGGGGCCTGGGTCATGGGCCATGATTTGTAACTGAGATATCAGGGGCCATGTTTTTCATTGTGTTTGGTCTCCTCTTATCATTGCCCCTAGAGTGCAAAGGGGGTGAAGCAGCTAGGTGAAGACTCCAAAAAAATCATGACTGAGAAAGTGTCAAGAACAGGGGGTTTCTCAATTATCAATTCTTGTTGAAAACTGTGATTTTCAGGGAGAATTGAGAAAAAAACAAGATCAAGTTTCAGCCCTACCACTGATGCACTGGGATTTTGCCTGTTCTGTTGCATCCTCTTCCCCACCCCCTCACCCAGCACTTGTTGTTATTAATAATAATAATAATAATAAGTTTGGGCATAGCTTTTGCCGTCGCCAAAACAACAAAAAAAACCCAGAAAACACAGACTTTGAAAAACACAAACAACGAACCATACAGAAAGACAAATTTAAAAAATAAAAAAATAGACTTATCTATAAAACTAATCAGTCAGCAGAGTTTTCACATAATAAAGAAAGATGGTTCAAATGAAGGGTGATCCACCCTGATAAGTATCAGCAGACACCTGGCACAGTTCTCTTAGTAGCTTATCATTGCTGTATTAATCAGACACAATTCCATTTGACCAAGCCCAATCCAAATCAGCTAGTCAGTATTTTTAAGTTCTGCCTCGAATTGTGCTTTAAGTTCAGAAAAAAAATTGAATACAGCTTTGAGCTCATCCAATTGTGTAAGACTCAATATTCTTTCTAGCTTGGCTTTATCATCCAAACATTGGATGCCCTCTAAGAGTGGGGATATCCAAGTCTCTCTAAGTTGGGAATACAAAGAGTAAGTAAATAATATGTGATCAAATTGTCTCGATCTTCCTATTGTGACATAAACATAGCCGTAAGACTTTAGATATAGCCCGCTATCGACCCTGTACCATAGCCGTCTCAATTAAATGAAACCTCAGCAAGGTGAAATTTCTTTGTAATACTGAGGAATCAAGTATATCCAAATACTTTTCCAAACCAAATATTATCTTGGTTTGAATCAAACCAGGAGCTACCTTCCACACTGACAAGGCATCCAGATCTTCCTGTCTTCCTATATCCAGAGCTCTGTTCGTTAATTGGATTTTTTGTTGAAGCGGGGTCAGTTGCCATAATGCAGCTATGGAAAATCCCATTCTGGAAAGATAATTATAAAATGAACTAATCCAGGGGTATACTATTGAAGCAGGTTAGTTCCTATATAAGACACTGGTATAATAATGATGATGAATCTTGATGGATAATACGCACCCAGAAGTTGACAAAAGCTGATTTATGTAAACTGTCTGTTGAGAATATACCTGTCTCCGCTCTTACTACTGCACCGGGGACAGATTGAGGAACTCTCAATAATTTCCTCAGGAATTTAATTTGGACTATCTCCAGATTCTTGGCTAAAAGAGCCGGGATTATTTCCTGCCCAAACAAGAGTAGAGGCTGAACTTTGGCTTGATACATTTTAAGGATCTTTGAAAATTTGACATTTGCAGAGCGTTTTGCCAATGAAATAATTGTCTTAGGAGCCAAAGCTGCCTTTTAGCTGAATGTTGCCCAACACTTATTTCTCAGCCCTGGATGGTGGGAAGGAGCCCTAAGCCAGCTGCGCTCTTCCTCCCCCCAGAATACAGGACATCAAGGGAGAGAATACAGGACATGGGGGGAGGAAAAGCGCAGCTAGCTTAGGGCTCCTTTCCACCATCCAGGCTGAGCAACAAGCGCTGGGTGGGGAAGGGGATGCAACGCTACTGGCAAAATTCCAGCCATGGTTGCATATTTTAACAATCCAATTGGATGGAGTTGGGCAAATCAAAAAAGTGGTCATGTCCTGGAAAATCCAGAAGCAAACAGGAAGCCAATTTTGCTTTCTGTTCCATTTATGGAACCAAATATTTGTTTTAAGTTTCACTTGGGTTAGTCAATTTGTTCAATATTTTGTTGACTTTGGTAGTTCTGTTAGCTCCGTTTAATACAATTTATCATTAAATAATCCTACCAACATTAATGAAGTAACAGCTGTATGACTGAATAAATGAACTAACTAACTCCAAATGACCAAACTAAACAAATATGCAAACGTATAGCAAAGATACTTTGGATATTCATTCATATGACTGAATATGCATGAATACAAACTGTATATTTGTTTCAACCCAACACAGTATTCAGTGTCTGCAGTTTAGGGGAAACAAGTTGGAACTTCATTCCTTTCCTATGTTTATATTTCTTTGCCACTGTAACTTCTCTTTGCTAAGGAAACACAGCTCCTGCCCTTTCATACCACACAGAAAACAAAATTCAGACTTCTTCAAGGGAGAACGCTCAAGAACAAATGTTCTTGCAGGTCATCTCCCTAAAGCCCAGTTTATTTCAACAGCTGTGTCTCAAAGTTAAAAAGCATTAACAGGGTCTTCTCTTGTTAACAAAGAATCGTTTGAAAGAACAAGTCCTGGAATGTCATAACATTTCACATCTAATCTATACAAGTGCACGTAAAGTGGGAAATAATGTGAAGAAAGTGCTTTGTCTTGTGATGTTTCCCCTCATTCTCTGTTTCTACTGAACAACTGCATCTCACAAACTGCTGGACCTTTCTACGGCCCTAAATCCCAATGGATGCAGCTCTGCTGATGGCAGAACTGTCCGAAATTGTAATAGACACACATTTTACATACATGTTACATCAGTCTGAACCAAACTCAATTGAAGCTGGATTTTTGTTTGTTTGCTTGTTTTTAATACCAGCTGTCTGCCAGGGTGTAACCAGGGAATAATTTGTATTGGGGACAAGGGACTTCCCAAGCCTCAACCCCAGCAATTAAATTCAAAGGGGAGCTAAGCCCTGGGAAATGTCCCCAGTAGGAGTGTGCTCCCCAAAATGTTAAAGAGCCGGAAAAGGTCAGTCAATATTGAACATTTTGGGGTTGGAAATGAAGCCAAAAAAATCCTGGTTCATTTAGATTTCATTAATAACTTTCTTGCCCCATAGCTAGGGCCCAGGCCTGCCCCACCCCCTGCGCTGGACATCATACAGAAATCACACACTGTTTTTACATAGAGCTGCAGAGAGGCAGGGTGGTCTAGTAGTTGGGTTGTCAGCTGGGTACTGGGTATCAGTTTCCTGCTCTGACAAGCTCTAAGGGGTGTGGGAGTGGGGGCATAGCTTCTGGGACAGGCGTGTGGCTTTGGGGGCAGGCTTGGGCCCTTGCAATTCATTTTTACAAATTAATCACTGGATGTAAAGATTTTATTAGGAAGGAGAAACCACCCCCTTAAATCTGGAAGTGCTGGTGCTACTGCCTTGCCACACCCACCTGCCTCCTCACCCACAGTGGAGGCACAGCAGTCCAACGATGGTGCAAGGGACAGCAGAGGCAGTGGCAGTGATAGCAAGAGCAAAATGTGATGCATTCCATAACCACATGTTTATGGAACATCATATTCCTGGAGAGTCCAGGTTATGAATTTCAGAGACTCTTACTTCTTGACCATTGATTCAAGGGTAGCCCAGGGTTGATAGTGAATGTAAATAAATAATCATAACTGTGTTCGTTGTTTGGTGGTCTACAAGCAGTGGGCAAGTAATCCCAGTATACTGCCTGCTCTGCACTAAATTACTGCATTCACACAAGACCTAAAACACGGCACAAATTACTTCCCTCACATTTTTATTGCTCATGTAAATGATGTAGCTTACAAGGTCCTGAATGAGCAAGTCCTAAATCACCTGCAACTGACAAACTGCACAATCGAGCTAAGCACCTCCCATACATTGCTGATAATCTGTGAAGGACAATTCACTTTCATTGCCCTTTCTTATTCCTCCACCATTTATATGTTCTGTGAGTGGGTCAGCAGAGCAGTCTTCCACAATAATTTATCCACTCAGGCTCTGGGGTTCCCAATTATTAGAGTGTGGGAGCACTCTAATAGTTAAGGTGTGTTACACCCTCCATTATAAAGCCCCAGTGTTCTATTTGCTATCAAATTGGCATGATTAAAGTTAAGATTGTGGAATTTGTGGCGAAGGAGTACTGCTATAAGCAGTTCAAGCTGTCCAAATGTCAGGCAAGTCAGTTGGATAACAGTTGAGATATCACAGTTTCAAAACTGCACTTTGAAAGACTGTTCTTTCAAGACGTAGACCATCTCAGTCTTGGCAGGGTAAAGGGGTTTTGTGTTGATTGGGAGGAGGTGTAAGCCTTTTAGAAAACTCAAAGAAGCTGCCTTAGGGGTGCCTTCTGGTTTCCTTTTTGTAAATTTGGTTGATAGTTTTTAAGTTATGACATCTTGAAAATTCAATGTTAGCCTATGGAGACCAGCCTGAGTGTGGAGTGCTTGCGAACAGTCTTATGTGTAATGCAGAGACTGTTTAAAAGCAAACAGTCTTGAATACTGGGAACTAACAACTCCCAGAAGGCACTGCTTGCTAGAGCCTATCAGTGCTTGGGAAAGAGAGGAAACTGCACCTCCCAGGGGGCAGTATGAGCGACTGGTCAGCCATGTTTAGAGCTGATCTGGTGGGGAGAGGAGGAGAACAAGGCTTGTAGAAGGGAGACAGCTGAAGGTCATTCTGATCTGATCCCGCACAGCAGGTGTCTCGGCTTGGGGCCCAGGAATACCAAGATGGCTAAACAGAGCTAACTAATCCTGCAGTAATGTTTGATCTTGCCTCCTAAGCCTGCCCAGAACCACAGAGTGTATGGATTTCAGTGACAGCCCTTCCCCCCTCCAAAAATGTGGGGTGTTTGGGCTGCAGCTCCAATGGGGCACCCCATTGGAGGAGCATGGCTGGGGCTGAAGTGCTGGAGTTTACCTGGAATGGATCCAGGTGTAGGAAGAGCGCAGAGGTTTATCCTGAAGACAGATTCCATCTCGCCTGTAGCCTCCTGTCTCTATCTTCTTTCAGTGCTTCTCCCTCTGACTTTCCCAATCCCACTAAGGAATATGGCGTAAGTGGGTGTTCTGGGCTGATACAGTGGGTGTTCTGCAGGAAGGGGGCTGGGAGATGGTGGGGACCTGTGCAGAGCAGCCCTGTGGGGCAGAGTGGCAAGTGCAGTCCTCTTGGGAGGACTCTAAGAGTGAGCTGCAGCCCAGAGAGGGAAATCCTATGGGGGAGCAGGGAGGGAAGGAGCATACACAAAGTGGGGGGGGAATTAAGGGGAGAGAGTAGAGGCAGAGCCTCTGTAAATAGCTTCCACAGTGGAAGCCATGCACAGTGGGAGCACTTTACAGGGAGCGCTTTATTGGAGATAAAGAATGTGGAACCCAGTACAGGGAGAGGTCTGCAAAATGCGAAGCATGGTGCAAGGAATGGAGCCCTACCCAAGGGGGAGTAAAGTGGGGGAGTCTTGTAGATACAGAGAGCTGCAGAATAATCGCCGTAATTGTTCTGGGGGAGAGCCCTGGACAGAGGAGAACTGAGTGAGGGAGCTTTGTACAGGGGGGAGCTACAGGATGGGCAGCATTATGCCAGATGGAGAGTTCTGTACGTGGGCACAGCAGAGTTAGGGAGCCCTGTACAAGGAGTGAACTAGCCAGGGGGTCCTGTACAGGGGGAGGTACTAGAAAGCAGAATGGCCAGTGTTGCACAAGGAAAAGAGCTCTGACAGTGGGGAGTAGAGTGGAAGATTCCTGTATAAGCCATGAGCTAGAGAGGTCATAGAGAGCAGTTTTTGGAAGTTTGCAATGTTTAAACTGAACCAAAGTTGTTGTATTCTTAGTAAAGCAGGGAGCCACCAGTAAAAATCCAGCTTCGCCCTGCTTGCTATTTTAAGGAAGTAACAACCTTCTAAGCTGGAGGGAGCAGCTCTTCTACCATGGCCGCCCCTAAGCCCTGCTCCCATAGTGGTTATGCTGCTCGGTATTCTACTGCACCAGCAGGACAAATTTTCTCCATTGCATTGTATTTAACAAGAAACTTGGATATTCCATAATAAAAAAACTTCCGGTTTACAAAACGACTTAAGGCTTTTGCAAATTCAGTCATGCACTAAAAAGCATGGAAATTGCAAGTTAAGGCTCCTGCCTTAACTTCCGTTCTACGTTAGCAGTAAAGACATTGTACAGTCTCACATATTGTGCTCACTTACAACTTAGGCCCCATGCACCCATGCTTTGCCTTCGTCTTTCAGCCCAATCCTCTTCCTTTTTGCAGGTTGGGGGCAACACTGAAGCTGGGGACAGGAGAGTGTGAGCTGGTCCCTCACCCCCTCCTTTTCCTTTATCTTTTCATTTCAATTGGGGACAATAGGACAGTTGATTAATGGCTCACAACCGTCCCTCTTACCCACTAGTCTCCACTGCCCTCCCAAAGCACAGTGAAGCTGGGTAGAGTCGTATATAAATGTTTAACTAAAACTAAGCTGAGTATGCATTGAAACTAATAAAATGGAATGGACGTTGGAAGGAATGGAGGCAAGAGCATTGCCAATTTCTAAATAAATAGTATTGCCATTCCAACATCCAATTAAGTGATTGCGAAATTATAGGACACCATTGCATCTTTGAGAATACATAGGGAAGGCAAGAGGGTGTGAAATGATCAGGAAGGCACTGGATGCAATAAGTGGAATGTTTGGAATGACAGAGAAAAATACAAAGAGTGTGTGAGATTAAGTAAGTGGGTGGAATGACAGGAGGAAGAAGAAATAGTTACAATAATAAGGTTCTGAGTCAAATAACTGATTCAGAAGACTGATGGGATATCTGAGGAAGCAGTCCTATTGTTTTACCCACTTACCGTAGCTGACTCCCTATCCTTTGACTCCCAATAGCCTCCTTCCGTTATTCCATTATTCCTCCTGTATTTTTATTTTTTTATTTTTTTGTCATTCCACACATAGACTTCTGTTCCATATGACACATAGAGACAAACCTTGTATTTCCCAGGACTTTGGAGTTCTCTGTAAGGGGAGTGGGGGCTACAGGGTTAGAGTGGCTCCTGTGGTCTCCTGGATTGTCTGTTACAAGGTTGAGAGCAGGGGAGAGGAGAACAGGTTCAGAACCAGGACTATTGAGTTGCATGTGAAGGGAGTGCAGCCTTCTGGATTAGAGTGGAGTGGAGAGTCTGGAAGTCAGCAGTCCTGACTGAGTTCTCTGTTACAGGGCTGAGACCAAGTAGTAGGGATGGGCGAACACGGTTCGGAAGTTCGACCGAACTCGAATAGTTTGGTCGACCGAACTGAACTTGATCTTCGAACCGAATTTCCGAACTCGGTTCTGTTCGCCCATCCCTACCAAGTAGATTAGAGGGGGAGAAGGGATGGGAGCCAGAACTCCTAAATTCTGTCTTTCTTAAAGAGGAAACTGAGGAGGTGAGGGGCCAGCTCACACCCTCCTGTCCCCAGCTTCAGTATTGCCCCCAACCTGCAAAGAAGAAGAGGATTAGGGCTGAAAGACAAAGACAAAATGTGGGTGCATGGAGCCTAAGTTGTAAGTGAGTAAAATAGATGAGACTGTACAATGTCTTTACTGCTAATGTAGAACGGAAGTTAAGACAGGAGCCTCAACTTACTATTTCCATACTCTTTAGTGCATGATTGAATTTGAGAGCCTTAACACTTCTAGTAAAGTGGAGTTTTTTTTTATTATGAAACGTAGAACTAAGCACGATATCCTTCTGGAAGCTCAAACAGCCTTCTCTACACTCTCACCCTTAGGCTTTATCTCCCTCTCTCTCTCTGACTGGAGGCTCTCTAACTGCTGTGCAATGTTCTGCCCTCTACTGAGCGTGCACCAACTCCTGGTCAGAGTCTGATATGTTGTCCTTTAAAGGCACATAACATTTTAGGGGCCTACACATGTTTTAGGGAACATTCTGAGTGGCCATCATATACATTCCCACCTCAGGTCATTTCTTTTAGCGAGCATTGCCAGTGCATAAAGATCAAAGTTCGCTGGTTCAGCTCCCAAGCTTCTACTTCTTTCAGCATTTAACTCTGTCTCCTCCATGTAACAAATTTCCCCTAACTCAAGAGGGGATAACAGCCACTAGGGGTGTTTTCAGATGTGACGCTACCACACATCCCCACCCTTACCCTCGGGGCAGAACTCACTGTCACCTGTGTTCGACGGCATCCAGATGTCTGCCATACACTACCCCGTTACCACCCTGATTCGTGGTAGCGTGTACCACAGTTCAGGCAGTCATAAAACCGAGGAGGAACAACCCGTGGTAGCTGCTACCACAGTCAGGGCAAAGTGTGGTAAGACGTGCTGTCACGTCAGTTCGGCTGACATGACCTGTGGTCAGAATAGCCCAGCCCCGAAGGGGGATGAGCACACTGAACATGGTTGCTGAGCAACAACACAGCAGCCCAGCTGCAGTGGGAGATTTAAATTGACCAGACCAAAAGGGAACAGCGCCAGGGCTACGCCATGGAGGGAAACAAGCAGGAGCAACCACAACCCCCATCAGCTGGTCCTGGCCCAGAGTCAGCAACTATCTGATCAGGTAAGGCAGCAGTCCCGGGAAGTAGGAGATAGGGATGGGGATAGCAGAGAAACCAGAATAGGCTCACAAAGTGCCCTCTGCTCCCACAGGCAAACAGAGCAGCAGCTGTCCAGGACGCCACACAGGGCCCCTTCCGGGAACCAGCCACCCATAAGCACACATGAGGGGACACCCTGGACTGCCAGGAAACTATGGCCTTCATCCACATCTGGTGGAATGCGGGCACCCAAAGGAAGCTGGTCATGTCCTATCAGAACGCTTGAGTGTTCAAGTCCATCACCCAGAGGATGTCTGTGGCCGGGTTCCATCGCACGGCCAAGCAGTACCAGGGAAAGGGCAAGGAGCTCAAGAAGATACAAGGCCATAGTTGACAAAAACAACAGGTCTGGGCAACAGGCACGAACCACCCTTACCGAATGCTTCTTGTCCGATTCTGGGGTGTGCAGGGATCCATTGTGGCCCTGCTCATAGTAAGTACAGCTGCTGCGGAGGGCTTCAGCCGGGTGAACCAGCCATCTCCCATGCCGTCGGAGACCACACCTGCATATTCAGCTGGCCCTCCACCCACTGATGATGAGGCGGGCCCATCAGGCACCACCCGCTACCAGGTTCAGCAGGCAGCCGAGAACCTGGCAACCTCCAACTCGGGGGCAGGGGGATATCAGACATCTAGACCCAAATGACCCTCACCAACTGTGTTCCCAAAGAGCTTAAGCAAGCCACCATGGAGTTGCAGAGGCCAGCAGATACGGGGTCCGGGTCTGAGGGTAAGCAACACCAAGGGGGAGGGAGACTGGGGCAGGGGAAGGGGCTGCTAATAGATAACAGTGAGAGGAAGATAGCACAGTTGTCCAACATCCCACACCCACAGGTGTTGAGGAGAAGGAGGATGGGAACATCCGAGCAGCCACAGAAGATGCCCCCGATGCCCAGGAAGGTAGGCACTGAAAGAGCAATGGGGAGAAGGACAGAGAGGCCGGGAGAAGCTAAGTGGTAGGGAGGGAGGGAGGGGCCTTCACAAGGCCGCAACCCATCGCCCACAGGAGGCCAGCATCCCCAGGAAGATGTGCTGCAGCACAGACCCCCCCATCTAATGAAGGTATGCAATTGATACTAATGAAAACCCAAGGCCTGGGGGGGAAGGAGCCAATGTGCGGTCGACCATGTGGGGGGGGGGAGGAGCCCCCCCAAACGGATGATTGTCAAAGCACCCATGAGGGGTGGGATACCATGAGCCCAGTAATGGGCCCACACTGGAGGGAATCCCTAACTGACAGTGCTCCTCACAGGTCAGCTGACCCTGGAAGAAGAGGGGCTGTCAGGACCGGTACTGGGTGACCAGCGAATGCGAGAGCACCATGCCAGGGTGCGCAGGTGCCAGGAGGATCTAGCGGAGGTCCTGCTATAGATGGGGACACACCAGGGGGAGGAGATCCAGGATGCCATCCAGCAAATGGAGCTGTCACACAACTGATCCATGTTGCAGGTTGCAGCCCACCAGCTCAACCTGCTAGTGGAAATGAAGAAGGGCCGGCGTCTGGAGAGACAGGACTGGAACTGGTACCTGTGGCGGGTGTGGGAGTTCCAGTATGTCATGGAAAGGGAGGGCTGGCTCAGTAGGGAGTGTAAGGATGTATCCCTCAACATCGGATGGGCCCTCCTAATCCACCCTCGCATTATGGAAGATTTGTGGTCTGCCGGACTGTCGCCAGTGCCTTGCTACCGAGGGGCCATCTCTAGGTCTATTGTCTCGTCCGTGCCCTCTTGGGTGCCCATGGTCAGTCCCACAGCGCCTGCCTGAATCATCTCCTTGAGCTTGAACTACTGGAGTACCCCCACCCCTTCAGCAGCCCGTACCTGCGGTAGGAAACTTCAGAGGCCAAACTTAGAGCATTCTATAATGTGTGGACATGGCCAGATGTACAGGTGGGCTTGGCCATTGGGGATCCCTTTGAACCTTACTATTTGTCCACTTAACATTTTGGAGAGCTGGGGTACCGGAGTAGCATGTTCCAGTGGCCCTCATATGTCGAGCATGTGGGTCTGCCACCAACC
>QEPC01007393.1:565997-593826 GCA_003113815.1 Sphenodon punctatus | reverse complement strand
AGACCAGTACTCACGGGGATTATCATTAAGCAGAGCACCTTGCTGGACTGAGGTCCAACTCAGTAATTCTGCAGTTTAATTTTGTGAAGTATAGGTCACTATTTTTCAGAAAATCACGATGATGATGATGATGATGATGATGATGATGATGATGATGATAAAGAAGAACAACTTTCAGTGGCTCTATTTCCTGACTATTTTGACACAACAACAGCAACAAAAACAGCAGCAGCAACAACAACAGAATGAATGAGTTTGGTCCTGGAGAAAGGCACTATGTTGGCAATCTTGGAATGCCACCCCTCCGTTTATCTGTAAAAAAGATATAGCAGAAGCTAAAGCAGCTGTTCCTTTGGAGGAAAAATGTTGCCTATTAGTGTAGCTTACTCCTGGCCTCTATTGTCAAAAAGGCTGTGCAGGCCTATTTCTGATTGGCTGTGTCTATCATTGAAAATTATATAAGTTGCCTTCACATGAGCCTTTTCTTCCGACTCTTTAATTACCTGTGCAAGAGTACTGTAGCACTTTATCATCCTTCACACATGTTGCCAAATCTCCCTCCCAAACATTAAATCTTGCTGCACATTATCCCCTACAAGCTGCTAACAATCCCATCATTCTTTGGGTGCTTTCAGATGTGGTAATGGGGAGGGGTTACTACACTTAGCCCCGATCCGGGGAAAATGCTGCTACCATGCCGCGGGGTTTGCCAATAGCCATAGCAAATGCAATGGGGACCAAACCACAGCAGGGGTCAGGCAGGCCCCCACCACAGTCCGGGGTAGCGCAGTACTGCAAGAAGACTTTACAAACAACGAGTGGAATAAAACCAATATACCCTTTATCCTGAAGTGAACCAGTGAGCAATTAATCTTGTCACCAGGAACATCTTTACAACTTTCTCCATCTTAGTCTACATACGTGCTCACAACACCTTTCTGCCAATCATGAGAGGTGATAAACTTGTTTTATTGCCCTTTGGAGGTGCTACGGTGTCCAATTAGTTTGGTGCTACAATATTCTCTAATTAGCTGTGAAATACACATCATAGTTAATTACACTGCACAATACTGCAGAGGCTGAAAATAATTACGACTGTTTTTTATTATTCAACTGGCCTAGAAAAAGAACATGCATTTCAAGCACTAATCCTGGGAGTTTTTCAGATGCCTGAACTCAGTTGTCTATGAAACGCTGCAAAATCCCAACCTTCAGTATGTTCCTCTTTCAAAGCAGAGAGGCATAGGAATATGTTTGTTCCTTGAAGAAAACAAGCATAAACAAAAACAGTGTAACTATGGAACTAATATAATCATCTCCACTAAGAGTGTCATATCTTTGATTAAAAACCACCCTTGAATTATAGTTGTTCTAAAATTTCCCACAGCTGCAAAACTGCCAACAGACATTGTTCCAAATCCTGAGGCTTTTATTAAAGGGAATATGGTAAATGTACTTAGTAGCAAGTAGTCAGTAACAGAATAATTTTATTTCTAACTCTTGTTAAAGTAGAAGATGAAGCACAATTATATCTATATGTATATGGTGTTCCCTTTCCATCCTAATCATACTGATAAAGTCTCTTTAAATACTTTAATGGCTGATTAGGTTAAGGTAGTGGTTCTCAATCTTTTCATGGGTGAGACCCAACAAAATGTGTGTTGGTTTTGTTTGTTTTTAAAATGCGGGACCTACTCTAAAATCCTAAACTAGGAATGGCCAAGTAGCAGCAGCAGGGGCCTAATTCCAGCAGCAGCAGCAGGGAGCCAACATGAGTTGGCTGGAGGTGGTATGAGGTGGGAGCCAGATAAGTGGGGAAGCTATGGGAAGCCACACTCCTCCCTCCCTCCCTATCCCTCTCTGGGACCTCAGAGGCACAAATGGTCAGAACAAGCAGCAGGAGGGGATGGGGCAGGACATACGGCTGCCACCTCTCATGATTTTGACCCTGACACTGCCATTTTGGCCTATGAGAGTGTCAAGGTCAAAACTACGAGAGATTTTATTTTTATTTATTTAAAAAAAAAAATATTATCCCGCCCCTCCTGCCTCAGGCAACCCGGGCTGGCTCACATCATATAAATATAAAAACACTTAAAACAACTATAAAAAGAGGTACCAAATTCCCACCCCACCCGACTCAAAGCCAACCCCCCACCCATCACCCTTGCTAAACGCCTGGAGGAACAGCCAGGTCTTACAACTTCATTGACATGAGGGGAGATCAGGGGCCAGCCAGGCTCTCACCGGCATGGAGTTCCACAGCCACGGTGTGGCCAATGAGAATGACACCACCACCACCCGTGTGGCCCCCGTAAGACTCGGGGGAGCTCGAGCAAGGTGCCCCCAGATGACCACAGGGGCCGATCCAAAGCCTGGGGGGGCTGAGGCGGTCCAACAGATATGCAGGGCCTAGGCCTTTTAGGGCTTTATAGGCCAATACCAACACCTTGAATTGGGTCTGGAAAACCACTGGCAGCCAGTGCAGAGAACGGATCACAGGTGTAATGTGCTCCTGGTGGCCCGACCCCACCAAAAGCCGGCCCACCGCATTCTGCGCCAGCTGCAACTTCCGAGCCATCACCATGGGTAGCCCCACGTAAAGCACTTTACAATAGTCCAACCTGGAGGTGATGAAAGCATGGATGACGGTGGCCAGATCAGAGTCTGAGACATACGGCCGGAGCTGTCGCACCAGGTGTAGTTGGTGAAAAACACTCCTCGCCACAGCCTCCACCTGGATATCCAGGTGGAGCTGCGCATTGAGGAGAACCCCCAGACTTTGAACCTGGGAAACCTATGGAGGACAGACCCCGTCAATGACGGGGGCTGCCATCTCCATCAGCTTACTCACCAACATCACCTCCGTCTTGTCAGGATTCAGCCTCAGTCGGTTTGCCCTCATCCAGCTCCCCCCAGTCGTCAGACACCAGGTAAGCACCGAGACCGCTGGGCCTGGGTCTGTGAAAAAGAGAGGTATAGCTGGGTGTTATCAGTATATTGATGACACCGCACGCCAAACCTCCTGATCACCTCACAAAGTGTCTGCATATACACGTTGGACAGGAGAGGGGACAAAACAGAACCCTGCGGGACTCCACACAAGAGATTCCGGTCAGGGCCGGCCCCAGGGTTTGTGAGGCCATGTGCGCAGTCTTGGTGCGGGGCCTAATTTACATTATTAGGCCCAATCTAATTATGCAAATGTCTAAATTTCCATAAAATTTACTCCCTCTGGACAGGAAGGATTCCCATTCTCCACCCCTCCGAGCAGCCATAGACAAGTATGGCCTCCCAATGCTTCACACCTCCACCACCTCCCCAGCCGAGTGTTTACCACCACTCCCCAGGAGTGGTTCCACTACAGGGGCAGCCGGGCAGGCAGTGAGGCAGGCACAGAGAGACTGACTGTGTCCACTGCCTTACTGGGGGAGGGGGGTGAGCTTAGCCAGCCTGGCCTCCAGGACCTGTTGCTTCTTGCTGCTGGTGCCGCCTATGCCTTGTGTACGCACATGGTGCGACTGGTCAAGAGGTGCTGCTATCAAACACAGAAGACACCCAAAATGCAGCTAACCTATTAAGCGCATTATGCCATGAAAAGAGACAGATCTATCTATCTATCTATCTATCTATCTATCCAGTTCAGTTGTGCCCCCATAATCAGTTCACGCTGCTCCCACCCCATAACCAGTTCATTTGTGCCCCCGCCCCCTATATAATCAATTCCCGCTGCCCCCCACCCATTTAATTTATGCCCCCGGGGCAGCATGAATTAATTATATGGGGTGTGTGTGAAAATTAACTGGTTATGGGGTGGGGGTTTAAAGACAGTATTCGTGTTAGCAATAACTTTATTAAGAAAAGTTAGTGAAATAACAGCCATAATAATCTCAGAACCATATTTGCAGATTTTCCAAGATAGAATAGATATTGCTTTACATCCTAAATTCCTACCTAAGGTAATATAAGTAGGCAGGTGTGAGAATGTGGCCCTTTTTATACAGGCCTCTCCCACCCATGAACAAGCAGATTTGTGTGTTCATGGGTGGGGGAGCCGAATGATGCGGTTCACGCACCCATGGTGAGTGGGGGATGCGTACGTGCCTTTAGGTGGATGTAAGTGTAGAAACTGCCTTGACGTTATTGGGAAAATAGTAGATGGTGGTTTCCTTACAGTACAGCTCCTGCAGAAGCCTCTTTGTCAAGGTGTGGGTGGAAGTCAGAAGATGAGCCAGGCCAAGACATAGTTTGGAGACTCTGGCCTTGCAGTTTTGTGGTGCTACTGATCCCTCATCCTCAAAGTGCTGTACCAGGCAAGTCCCACTGAAGTGAATAGAACTGGTATTGGCATAGCAGTTTGATGATCATAGACTCAGGGCTCAATTGAATGGCAAGTTAACATGTAGAAAAGCAGGGGTGTGGCCCACAAATAGTTTCTATTTGGCCCCATTCAGTCTCCTGCATCTGGCCTCTGGATCCAGTTCCTACCTTCAAGCACTGAACGACTGAGCTCAAGCTAAGGAAACAGAGATAAGGGCACACAGCAAGGATAGGGGACAGTTCCATGACACAGATCCATGATCTAGACCCTCCTTTCCCAGAGTGCACTCTTAATCATCCTCACTCCGAACATCTGTACAGCTCTCAGAGACTGTAATACTTTTTAAAGTGATGCATGCGTGGGAAAAGGTTCCCCACCTGTGGTAATAGGTGATTTTGACTTATTAGGCAAGACATCTTAAAGGTTCCCAAATTGTGGGTTATGGCCCAAGTAGGCTTCTGATATCTTAGGATGTGGTAATGATCCTGGTTGTTTTTATATACTTTGAATACCTCTGTTTCTGTCTGAGGTCACGGGATTATATTAAAGTGTCAAAACGGGGTCACACAGGTAAAGGTATGAGAACCACTGTATTGGAAACTATGTAGTCAACTGATCATATTATATGTATTTTATTATTTGTAAATTGTAAGCCACTCCAAGCTGCCATTGGCAGGAGGGTGTGGCTTAAAAATACCACAAAGTAAATAAATATTTGATATACTTTGCATTGTCTTTGTTATTTTCTGGGATTATGGGTTAGTTAAGGTCACAGAGAATGAAGTCATACAAAATTAAAAAGGCTTGGAATCACTGTATTTGAGAGTTTCCTAGCTTTCCAGGCCTCCTTGGCCCCCTTGAAAATGTGCATCCTTCAGGAGCTTTGCTTTGAAGAAATCTTCCCCTCTTACTGCCTCTGCACTCCCTCAGCAACACTGTTCAATATGGAAATAGGAAAGTCGTAAGAACATAACAAGTGCCATACTCGGTTAGACGAATGGTCCATCAACCCAGCATCCTGTCTCTGATAGTGGCCAATCTCAGTTGCTTGGGAGAAGTACCCAATAGGTCACAATTCCCAAACCTCTGTAGGGCTGCTTGAGGGGTTTTCCCTTAGTAATTTCTGTCTGCATGTTTTTGTCTGTGGTGGTTTGCTGTTCCAATAATTCCACTGGGGGATCTCCACAAAGAATTCATGCTGTTGAGTGGTTCTGTGTCATGGCAATTAAAAGCGGGAAGGAGAAATGAAAGAGAATTAGAAATAATTCACTCCTTCATAAGTTCTCATGGTTTGTGAAGACAAGAGAATTTATTTATGGTGAACGTTACCAGTAAAATGCTTGTCTCAACTTGCCTGTACAAATAAAACAAAACAAAAAAGCCAAACATAATATTAGTTACTGGGGAAGTCAAGGTATAATCCTTTTCTCCTTTGAGGCTATACCAAGCAAGATTTACCTGCCTGGTAAAATATTTTTTCCGATTCTAAATTCTATTCTTTGTTTAATAGGAGTTTCTGCTTTTGTGCTTTGCTAACAGCTTTAAATTAAAACCTGTACCACTGTTTGTAATTGTAGCATGTGCCACCAAGAGAATCCAGTGTCCTCTATGGAACTTGTTCAGTGTAGAAAAATCTGTTGCACTGAAGCCACAATCCTTCTGTAACAGAAATTCTATTGAATTAATGTTTTCATATAGGACTCCTCTAAAATTGTTGAGGTTTTTTTCTTTCAAAATGTTCATGATATTTTTATTTCATTCAATTGTTTGTTCATTCATTTGTTTATTTCGTTGTCTGAAACCTCACTCATTTTTTTTCATTTTAGTCAAGTTTTACAAGAAAAGGATAATTTTACTTGTAAACAACAGACACAATTGGTTGTTTGTTTGTTTGTTTGGCTTGGAAGCTGCCTTCATATAAAAAAATCTGAGAAATGGAGACAATACTGAGACGAATGCTCCAATTTCCAAAGAGATATTCATAATTTCTTTGTGAATATTTCAACCATGCCTATTGCAGTGTAGCACATTTGCCGTTTTCAGTGTGCATGCTTATACAGTGTAGAGTCCACTGAAGTTGATGGTAATAATCCTGTTGAACAAGGCCTACAGGAATACCTGCTAAAAATCCACTATATTTATTTATTTACTTTATTTATTTGTTTATTTATCCCTCCTCCTCCTGCCAAGGCAGTTCAGGGCGGCTAACAAATTGAAAAAATAATAATGAAGTAATATAAATATAGTATATCTAATAAATATATTAAAGTACAAAATGGGGAAATCAAAACAAAAATATATTTAAAAAAACCAACCACCTTAACCCTCAACCCCCCTCCTATAACCCATCTCCCTCACCAAAAGCCTGGTGGAACATCCAGGTCTTGCATTGACATCGAAAGGAAGGGAGGTCCAGGGCTACCTGGGCTCTTCTGGGAGGGAGTTCTACAGCCTAGGTGTGACCACCAAGAACGCCTACTCCATAGTTAACCCCCTACCTCCCGGGATGCCATGGGGACCTCAAGAAAGGCACTCCCGGTTGACCACAGGGGTCAATCCAGAGCCCAGGCAGTGAGGAGGTTCCGCAGCTAGACAGGGCCTAGGCCATATAGGACTTTATAGGTAAGCACAAACAACTTGAATCGGGCCCAGAAGACTATAGGCATCCAGTGCAGAGAGCGGAGTACTGGTGTAATGTGCTCACGGCAGTCCGTTCCCGTAAGAAGGCGGGTTGCCACATTCTGCACCAGCTTCAGCTTCTGAACCATCACCATGGGTAGCCCCACGTAGAGTGCGTTACAATAGTCCAGTCTAGAGGTAATGAAAGCATGGATGATAGTGGCCAGGTTGGAGTCCGAGACGTATGACTGAAGCTGCCACACCAGATGTAACTGGTGAAATGCGCTCCTCACCACCGCCCTCACCTGGGCATCCGGGCAGAGTTGGGGATCAAGGAACTCTCCCAGACACCGAACCTGAGGGACCAGCAGAGGGCAAACCCCCATCAATGATGGAGGATGCTACTCCCACCACCTTCCCCACCAGCATCAATTCTGTCTTGTCGAGATTCAGCTTCAGTTAGCTCGCCTTCATCCAGTCCCCCACAGCCAAAAGACACTGACTAATCACTGAGACTGTCGGGTCTGGTTTGGATGAAAAAGAGAGGTAGAGTTAGGCATCATCAGCATATTGATGACCCAGAACATCAAGCCTTCTCACGACCTCGCCCAGCAGCTGCATATACACATTGAACGGGGAGGGGACAAGATAGAACCTTGTGGTACTCCACATGAGAGGCCCTGGAGGGATGAAGAAAAGTCCCCAAGTACCACCCATGGAGTTCTCCCAGCAAGGAAGGAGCGGAACAATTCATGTACAATCCCGACCACTCCAGCACAGTACCGCAGGCGAGTCACCAACATCTTGTGGTCAACGGTATCAAACACAGCCAACAGATCTAACAGAATCAGCAGGGTAGAACGATCCTGATCCAATTCACAGCGAAGATCATTGACCAAAGCCACAAGCTCAGTCTCTGTGCCATAGCCCAGACGAAAGCCAGACTGCGAAGGATCTAGAAACCTGATACGCCCCAGATGCCCCTGCAGCTGCTGCTCCACTACCCATTCAGTAGCCTTCCCTAAAAAGGAAGGGTTTGAGATCACCTGATAACTGGCAAGGGAGTCAATGTCCAGTGATGGCTTTTTGAGCAGAGGCTGCACCACTGCCTCCTTGAGGCAGCTCAGCACTCTGCCTCCCTAAGGGAGGCATTGACCACCCCCAGCCAGCAATGACTCCAAAATCTCCTGACTGGCCTTAACCAGCCAGGAGTGGCACAGATCTAGTTCTCAAGAGGTGGCTCTGACTGCCCCAAGGACATCCTCTGCATCAATGGGTGACACCCACTGAAACTGATGCCACAAAACCGGACAAGATGGGGCTTCCACAGCCTCTAGTATAAGTGCGGCATCAAAATCATGGTGCATATGAGCAATTTTGTCTGCAAAAGATTCAACAAACATGTCACAGCGGACACTGGAAGATTCCAGTTCCAGGCGGAGGGAGTCTGGACCGACCAGTCCCCTCACCACCGGGAAAAACTCAACTGGATAAGACTTTGCGGAAGCTATGAGGGTAGAAAATAATTCCTTCTTTGCTCTCTGCATAGCCATGGCATAGGCTTTTAAACTAGCTCTATGGCACAATCTGACGGCTTCAGCACGAGAATGGTGCCACTACTGCTCTAACCACCGTCCTTCCCGTTTCAGCTGTCGCAGAGTCTCTATAAACCACAGTGGCCTGCAGTGCTGATGTGAACGGAGTGGACATTTGGAGCTGTCCTGTCAATGTCCTCAGCCAATAAGGTGTTCCAAAGAGCAATGAGGTCATCAAGGGAACAGCTGCCAAGATCAGAGGGTAACTCCCCTAGAGCATTCAACTTCTCTGGTTCCATCAGTCTCCAGGGGCGAACCAACCGAACTGGGTCCAGGGGCAGACATGCTTCAGGTGACAGGCACACAGTAGGTAATGAGCCATCCATGACAACAGCACTTCTGACACCTCCTCCACTAATGGATTCCCTGCCTCAAGGCCGGTTCAAAAAACCAGATCCAGGATATGCCCCCGCCCCCCCCCCCATCATGTCGGGCCAGTGACTACTTGGAACAGGCCCATGATTGTCATGGCAGCCATGAACTCATGCGCCACCCCTCCAAGACTGGTGTTGACGTGGTGTGAAGTCCCCCAAGACTAATGTCTTTGGGGACCACAACACCTCCTCCAACACCAGCTCTGCTAGAGAATGCAGGGATGCTGCTATACAGGTAGGTGCACGATATATCAGCAGCACTCGCAATCCATCTCCTGCCAAATCAATCACAAGATGGAGGCCCTCGATACCCAACATAGACTGTACCAGATACTTCCTAACAGACCATGAACCCCTGAAAGCAATGGCTACACAACCCCACCTCCCATTCCTCTGACTGTGACTGATGCTGAATTGAATACTCAGCTCGAACAAGGACAGCCAAAATAGTCCCTGACTCAGTGTCTAGCCAGGCCTCCGCAATACACACGAGGTCAACTGCATGGTCCAGTTGACTATTAAAAACTGACCTCGTGTTCAGCAGTATCAGATTCGGGGCAGGGGCCCTCTGATCATGATTCACCTGACAGCTTGGCTGGAGGGTAGTGAGAGGAACAGGTACTAAGCACCTGCCCGGACGCACAGATCGAATATACTCTCCGAAGGGACCATAATTCCTCCAACCCATTACAACCCCAATGCCTGTGGTCCTCCCCCCAGCCACCCTGCCTGACCAGCAACGGAGCTCTCCACCCCACTAAAAGCCCCATACCCCCCAGTCTCACTCGGTGGTATTCAAATAATTCCCCACAGGGGTCATCACCCCCCATCCCCCTCACCGGGACAATGACCCTTCCCTCTCTAACCTATTCCCTCCATCCCCCACTCTCACTGGGGGCAGGGAACATACTAAAATCCTAAAAAATAAAAAACAAAAAAACGCCTATTTAACCCACCCCCCAAAATTATAACCCCCCCTACTAGACTTCTCCCAGCAAACATTACGCCCGCATCCACCACACCCAATTTCCTTAGCCCCTAGTTCCTCATTTCCTGAAATTGCTGGGAACATGGCCATACCATCATTAAAACCCAACAAAGTCCACCCCCGCAACTCCACCAAGGGTCCTTTGGTGCGGCCCTTAGTTGTGTGGCCTGCAGTGCGCACGTGTGGCACTGCCAGCAGCAGGCCATTTTTCAACACACACCCAATTCCCCCCTGGCCCCGCCCGCCTCCTCCTGTGTGTGAGGAGAGGAGTGATGTCACTTGGGTATACTGATGCACATTTCAGTATACATTTATGAAACCAAGTAAGTCTTCAAGGCCCAAGACAAACTGAAAGATTCAACTAAAGCACCAAAATCGGCTCTCGGGCCATCATCATATTTGTTAAGGGCCATCCAAATGTTTGGCCAGGAGACGTCCAGAGTCACAGCCTGGGAGAGCTGCCCAACATACCCAGGGAACAGCCTGCCCAACAGGGCTACAGTGGGCAATCACGTGTGGTAGCCCGCTGTTCCCAGCCTGTTCCAGAGTGGCCCCCATGACAGGTGGCCCCCATCATTGGCTGCCATGGCCACCTGTCATGGGGGGGAGGTGTACTACAAGGTGCAGCGTGGGGGCAGGACTATCCACTCATACATTCGTACAGCTCTCTGCCCCTTTCCCCCAGGCTTGGCTGTGTGAATGTTTGTTCCATGGTCAGACCTGATCCTGACCAAGAAGCAAGCAGCTTCCTGGTCTGGATCAGTTTGTGAAAGTGGTGCTCCGTCGTCACATATGTTAATATCCTTTGTCTCCATTTCTTATATTTGGGACCAACATGGCATCCACACTCTCTTGAGTTTAAGCTGTCACATGAACCTCTCAGTACAGACGAGCCTTCGACTTCTTTCTGTGTGGCCTAGAGAATGGGAGATCTCATACTAATGAGAGAAAAACCAAGGCAACTGAAACAACCATTTAGTAAAGTCTTTTTTATTTATATACTGATTCAAATTTCTTAAAAACCTAAGCACCTGATCTTGATCCCGTGGAAATCAACATTAAAATAACTCTTGGATTCCATGAGAGCAGGATAACAACCCCCCTCCCCCCAAGTTACTGTCCAGCACTGCTTATTTTGTGTTTGCAGTCCAGGTGTGTGTTCTCCACCTTTTGCTAGAGAGTTCATAGTCTTCCTCTGTCTCAAACACTGAGTAAACTCAGACAAACCCAGACATAATCTGTGTTGCAGCAGGACCAGTTGACTAATCTCTCTTGTAGATCATTCCCACAATGCTCTCTGCTATGCTTGAATGTAGTATAGCACAAGATAGCACATGTCTAACCTCTGGTCTCCCAGATGGCTAGAGCAAGCTGATTCTGTTCTGACCTTGCTGTATCATCACTTCCTTTCCATGGTTGTAACAGAAGGCTATCTGTTCCTAAGCAAATAGCAGAGCTCTGACCCCTTCCTTAGTCACCCTTCGTCTGCCCACTTTCAGGATGTTTCTCTCTGTGTTTTTACAGCTTGTCAAGGTCCCCTAAATTAAACATGGTGATAGTGACATAAGCCAGGTTAATGCTAACTGAGACGATTGTAATAGAATAAATCCAAGGTTACTTGTTCAGATTCCGATATGATTCCGAGGCAAGGTTACTCTTGGTTCCTTGCTCCCTCTTTTTGTATACACATGCTGGTTTGATCACTGCCTCCTCCGGCCCGATCCTAGATGGTGGAAATCAGGCTAGTTGCACAGCAGACAATAGTACAAGGCTGATTTATGCCAGCTAAGTATCTGACATGAGTTTTATAATTAGGCAACAACTCTGCAGGAGCAAAGCTAGAGCAGTGGAGATCATGTCAGTGCGAGAAAAATAAATGCAGCCAACATGCTGTGGACTTCTTGTGAGTAGGAGGAAAAAAGGAAATGCTCTAGATGAGCAACATAGGGAGATACAGCATGGCAAATCCAGACTTAACCATATCAGATAATCACAAGAAGACATTCAGTAATCTTCTTGCAAGAGCTCAGCAAAATATATCTGTCCTTTTTTAGCCAGTTCTTCCCCTTAATCCCCCCTATTTTATCTCTTATAGATGGCTCTCTCATGTAGCAATGTATAAAGTGCCAACCATAGTAGTATGTTTGTGCCCTTGTCATTAGAGGTGTGCACCAGAGGCCCATGTCATTTTAATTTTTCATTTTTGTTATTTAAATATGTTATTTTCATTTTCATAAATAACAAATTTTTGTTTTCATTTTTGCTTCCGTTTTCATTTTCCATTGGTTTCAATGAAAAACACATTTTCAGCTGTAACATTTTTGTTTTTCACTATATATGGATGAAACATGGCATTATTATACCTCCAATGGAAGGCATTATGTGTACCAAATTACAAAATGATTGGATAAAGAAATCCAATTTTAGAAGCAGTTGAATTAATTTATTTTGCAAAAATCTTCATATACATTATTAGGTGTAACTGCTTTGCCTCATATTTAATGTAGATGAAACTTGGAACGTTTATACACCTTCCCATATTTACTATCTCTGCCAACTTTCAGAAGGATTGGATAAAGGGTCCTGGTGGTATAAGCAATTAACATATAAATATATATCTGACTGTAACATCTTTGTAGTCCAACCAATGTAGTTGGAAGTTGAAAAGACTGTATATCATATTTTCATGATCATCTCTGACAAATATCAGAAAGATGAGATAAAGGGTTCCAATTTTATATGCCTGCATAACCTATGCAGAGAAGGAGCCTATGTCAGGGATTCTCTTACGTGTCACAGTGGTATAAGATCGGTTTGTGATGCCAATTGGCCAGCAGAAATGTCAACCAAATATCCTCATTCTGTGATGTGACCATCCCAACATCTCTCCCCCACTTATTACTGCGAAGTCAGAAGCATCTGCTTAGGAAAGAGCCAATAGAGATTCTCTTTGGCCCCACCATATGTTGACCGTGGTTCACTGTGGTTGAGCGTGATCTCGTAACGTCTGAAAATACCGTATGTCTCCCGATTGCTGGGATGCTATCACCAAACTCCTTGTTCTGTCCCTTCTTTGCCTGCCTCAGGGCTGCTCCCTATGCCCGCCTTGAAGCCACTACGAATTGGTCCTGTAAAGCTAGAAGCATGCAGTAATTGGCCAGTGACTGTGTCTGTCAGTCTTTTGGGTTGCTCCACATCCTCCCTCCTACACTCTCTCCCCTGACATGCAGGGTGCCTGCCTCTGACTGGCACTGCATTTGTTGCTATTTATCTGAATACTGGTCTTCACAGGGACAACATCAATTGCTTATAAAATTGTGCCCTTTATCAAAGTGTCCTGTAGTTTGGCAGAGGTGACAGGGAAGGTATGTGATACATTCCTGCCAAATATCCTGTAAACAGGATGGAATATACAAATGTTACAGCTGGAAATGTATTTTCAAGTTAATGTCTTATACCATCAGAACCCTTGATCCAATCTTTTTGAAAATTGGCATGAGTGTTACACTTGTGGAGGGATATATTACTCCCAGGTGTCATGCAAATTGAATGGAAGATAAAGTTGTCGCTGTGAATGTGTATGGCACGCTTCTTAAAATCACAACTTTCAATTGCTTCTGAATTCGGTTCCCTTTATCTAATTGTTTCTAAATTTGGTTCACTTAGTGCCCCCCATTTGGGGTATAATCCCCCCAAGTTTAATCAGAATTGAATAAGAAACAAAAACAGTTATTCCCGTTAATACGTTTTTCAGTTTTTTCCCTTTATTTCAAAAACACAATGTCGTTTTCATTTCTATTTTTTTTTTATTTGTCGTTTTCGTTAGTGCAATAAGGATAATGAAAATGACATTTTTTGTTATCGTAATAACATTGTTATACAACAAATGACTGAGTCATGCCAGCTTCTACTGTGTCTGGTGATATTCTGAGTATCTTTCACTCTATCTGAAGTGAGGATTTGAAAAATGAAGTCTATGATTAACACTAATTCCTGCAGGCATTTCCCTGTAGATTTGTTAGGTGAGGATCTGTCTGCTTCCCTATCTAATTGTCTTTTACATCACCCGTTATTATAGTATCTCTGTCCAGTTCCACCTCTCCCTTTGCTGTAACCAGGACACTGAGAGGTTTTGGAGACCTGGGACAAGCTGCCATGATACCATGGGACAAGAAGGCGGACTAAGAAATACTAGGAAATGTTCAGAGTGGATTTGGGAGAGCAGGGTCAACACTCTGCCTCCACTCACACTTAAATTTTTCTAACAGGGATCGACCAAAAAGGAAGTTTTCAGAGTGAGTGAGGGTGAAATGTTGGCCTCGTTGGCTCTTAAAAACTTCCTTCCTGATGCCCTCCACTGAGCCTCACTGAGAGCCAGAGTAGCACCACAACCTTTTTAGGGGGATGACTACCACTTTGGAACATCCTGGCCCCTTGCTTTTATGGAGGAGGGCATCATTGGGACATGAGCCCGGGCCCACCACAGCCTTGCACCACCACTGCTTTCATATGATGCTCCATCCCTATCCAATGGTCTCTTTTTCTGGTAAATGCAAGGAAAAGACATTTTCTCTCCAAGACCCCTGCAAATCTGAGGCTTAGGAACACCCCTGGCCCCTTGCTCTCAGTGGGGAGGGCATAATTGGGACATCAGATCTGAGGTCTGTGGTAACATGCCCTGTTGGTAACTTTCAAGAAGACCCATGGAGATTCATGTTTGAAAAAAAAGGTTCAGGGAAGGAGATGCACGAGGATTACACTAAGGCTCTCTATTCTGATCTTGGTCACTTATGAATGGCATTTTTATAGCATTCTTCCCCTCCACTTATGAAAATGGAACTGAGGGCTTGGTTCTTTAACTACAGCGACATATGCTTTTTGGTGGTTTTGCACTTTTCATTCTCTGTACCTGGAATATTGCTGAGATTCTTTGGCTTCACACAGTCTGCTCATGTGAATCATATTTGAAGATAATTATAAATGGCCTTTCCAATTTCATTTGAACCATACATTTGAATGGGGGGAAACAAAGATTCTTTGATTAAAAAGAAATTGAAATCCAGCTAGATGACACTTTAGTGTTTTATCAGGTCCTGAATGATCTGTATAAAGTTAAATATTTGTTTTGCAAAGCAAATTCCACAGCACATGTGTCATTATTATCCATTGCTGTTGAATAAGATTGGAGCAGGAGGGAAGCAGTGAGACTATTAGGTTCTGTTTTGAGCCTGCGGCCGATGCTGATGTCACCGATGCTGTGCCATTGACCTTGGACCAATCACTTAACCTTGAGGTGCTTCAGCTTGCCCACGGACTGTGATAATACACTTATATCAAAAGTGGATTGTGAAACTGGGGACCAGTTTGTTACTGGTCCTTGGTTGGGTGAGCAAAACGCAGAGAAAGATGCAAAATGACTTTTCTCCCCAGTTTAAGGACAGGCACAATTGCTTTCTCTATGTTCTCCTGGGCACAGAGTGTTCTGTTTGTTAATGCTCTTGCAACATCTAGTTACCTCAAAGGAGAAAGAGAGAAAGAAGGAGGAGGAAGAGCCTTTCTCTTGGACACACTGGCCTTATGAATTGGTTATCTGTAGGAGTGCACCCTTGTACCCTCCTGAAGGATAATACAGCATGTAAGCTCTCAGGCAGGGACCATGTCTATCTTATTTTTTGTAAAGCGCCAGGTACATCACTGACGCTATATAAATGCTTATAATAATATAATATATATGTTCACACATCCAACATTCCAGGGAACTCGGTGAATTATTAGGCCTCTCTGACTATCTGTTGGAGTGCGGAGGTTGTTCTACCCTGCCCTGAATATGTGTCTGAGTTCAAATTGCATCTGACTGAATCAGTTAATGTTTGCAAAGTGTTTTTAGAGCCCCGGTGAACAAGTGTGACACATGGTTATCTTTCAGTTTGCAGCTCCAGGTCTCTGCAGCCCGTTCTCCTCTCTGCTGCTTGTGGAAAGGCTTGTCTTAGAATCACTTGACACTATGGCAGTGCTGGTTGACAAGCGTGCACAACACTGTTATCCAAGTTAATCTCCCTACAAGCCTCAGGAACATGCTGGGGAAGGGGGTGTTGCTCCCAGTGGAAGCATCACCACTCAGACCTGTTCTCACTCCACAAGTATCTGCAGTGGATAAGCTTCCAGGAAGTTGAGGCAGTGTTTGTGGAGGCTGGGGGCAAGTCATGGAATGACATAAAAAAAAGAAATAATTGGGGTGAATATTAGGATTATTTTTATCTCCCTTCATAACAGTAATATCAGGTAGATTCCTAAGTAGGGGAAGTAGTTTTTCCTATTGCTCCAAATGTTGGAAATTATACCGTTAGGAAAAATCCAGCATTGACTGGCAGGTTGAACCCAATCACCTCTGGGTGACAGCTCCTTACTCAGCTGTTATTTCACTAAATTGATATCAAAAGGAGTTTTCCTGAGTAAGAGTTGAGCAAGAAACCGAGGATCAGACTTTACAATTCTATGTGACTCATTCACCCAGTGACTAAATTGGGTCAGATAGACTTGTGTATTGGGGAAGTATTTAAATACTCATCAGAAGCTCCTTTAAATGCAAGTGTTGACTAACCATATCAAAGGTTGACTATCTCTAAACCTCCTTTACCAGAAAGAGGAACCGTACCCAAGGATGTCTATCTATGGCTCACCAGCAGTTACAGTGACAATAAAAATAACTGCACACATTTCTCCCCTGAAAGCTAAACCACAACATGCTGCATTGTAGAAATGCATATGCTAATCAGAGGATTGATTCTTTTCTCACTGGCACCCGTGTAAATGAGCAGGAACTCCAATAAATGCCAGTAGCATCACACCCTGATCCAGCTGGCATGAGAGAAGAATCCAGCCCCAAGGCCTCAGCTACGTGTGATATTATTTGTAATCCTCTCTCTTAAAAATTCCCAGATCTGTGTAATTTGATTTGCTTTCGAGAAAAGAACCTTGGTAACTGTGTCAGGAAAAAGTAGTAAATCTGCAAGTTAGAAACAGGAAGTAAAGGTAACCGAAACAGCACAGTAGAATGCTTCACACTTTTTGTTTAACTAAACATATTTTACATTACTTAGAGAAGAATATATAGCACCCAGCTGATTACACGGCTGTAAATCGTTAGAAGGGCTCTGTAGAAAACCCATAAAGAGATAGCCGGGGTACCTTATTTTACAGTGTCACCACCAGGGCCCTACGACAGAGCTATAGCTTTGATATTCAGACTAAATCTAGCCATGCGTTCTTGTTAATAATCAATGGGAGTACTTGTTTCAGTTTCATGGGCCCAACACACCAATGTGTGAAACTTCTGTTACCGAAGGTGTAAACAGTATTCTGTTTCCCTCTCTGTTTACCAAATACTGCCACCACCAAGAACACTTTTTCCAGCACTGCGGTAAGGGAGTTAATAAAATGAGATGTTGCTCCACATTTGCCCTCATTACCTCCAGATTCACCTGCTCGTCTATACTGTGGCTGCCAGATGTTCACCCAACATCTGAGGCTGTGCCACATGGTGTCAACCCAGGAAATGTGGAGCCCGCCTTGCAGGCAAATTTGGGTAAACCCAAGACAACCACAGGGCTGCTGCCTTTCTGTTTGGGTGTGCACAGTCTCTGTGCACATTCCACACCATAGAGGTGTGAGTGCAGCCTAGAGCGTTGCTTGAGCAACTGCAACTCAGTGAAATGTTTGACAAAGCTTTCTGTCTTAAAGCTTGAACCAGTTACAGTGGCTTTTTGTTACTAACAGTCTCGGCTGCAGCCACATAATACCAGCCTAGTACTTTTTATTAGAGCTGTGTCAAAAATATGGTGTCTTTTTTTTTTCTCCAAATGTTAATTATCAAAATATTCCATGCGATACTTGAGGATGAGAGGGGGTGGGGGTGGAGAGTGTGTGTGTAAAGGCTAAAATCTAGTTTAACCATACATGGTGTTAGAAAAAAGAAGAGACTGCAGAGATTACTGATTGTTACTGAGTCTGGTAGCAACATCATCATTTCTACTGGCTTAAGAGTTCAGAGCAGGTTTTTGGGAGACTACTTTTACCAAAGTGATTTGTACAACTAATTTCTCCTCTAATGCTCAGTCTTCATTTTGAGAGCTTCACAAAATAGTTCAGATGATATCTTTTATTGGATCAACTTCTGTAGAATGAAGAGGTGGGGGTGGCTTTGACTTTTCATCCTGCCTGAAATGCGTGAGGCGAGGTTGCCCACCTTGGAGGCAAATACATTTGAGTGCATGGCTGTGTCCTGTGTAATTGGGGCAGGACCAACATTTGTGGTCCTGCTGATATATAGACCCTCAGGTAATAGTGGGGATGGGGCCGAGTTCCTGGAGCTGGTGTCATCATTGCTGGTAGAGTGTCCCCGAATGCTTGTCTTGGAGGACTTCAATGTGAGTGGTGGTGGTGACTCTGGCTGTCTGGCATTTGAATTCTTGGATGAACTAACATCTCTGGGTTTTACCCCGAGCATCCAGGAGAACACTCAAAGGACTGGCCAGGTGCTCGACCTTACCTTTGAAGTTGGTTTTCAGGTTTTGGATGTTCAGGTCACCTCTGTTGTGTGGTCTAACCATTGCCTCGTTTCTTTCAGTGCGGGTGCTGTTCTACCCAACTGACAACACAGCAACTGTTCAATTGTCTTAGGGCCACGAAGACTGCTGATTTCAGTAGCCTCATCATGGGTGTTGGTGTTCATCTGTCTGCTGTTTCTGATCAGGGGGTTGACAGGCTCACTGACAGCTATTTTCAGCTGTCATAGGGGACCCTCAATTCTCTGGCTCCTAGTTGTCTCGACTGTTCACAGACCACTGTGTTATAATAGTGATCTGGTGGACCTAAAGAGACTCAGGAGTAGACTGGTTGGAGAGGAGATAGCTGAGGAACCATTAGAAAGCTGATCTTCATCTGTACTGAGAGTTTATGTGGATGTGCAGGCTGTTGCTGAGGCCAAACGGTTGCGCTTGCTCTTCAGAATAGACACTGGAGTGAATAGAATGGCACAACTTTTTCAGATTGTGTGCATCCTGATGAATCCAGGCTGCTTCAGCCCGTCTACAGTTTCTTAAATAGAGTGCTGTGATCAGTTTCCAATTTTCTTTACAGAGAAGATAGATGGATTCTGAGTGGGACCCACTGGGCCTTTTGATGTGGATAGCTGCAGGGTCCTGAGGGACTGTATTCCCTTGGATGACTTTGACGCGGTTGATGACAAGAAGTTCCAGGTGTTGCTGGGTTCCTTGAGGCCTCAAGGAACCCAGCAACACCTGGAACTTCTCGTCATCAACCACGTCAAAGTCATTCAAGGGAACACAGTGGTACCTTTATGGACAAGCACTGTTAACACCTCCTTTATGGAGGGGAGGGCGCCAGCCGCCCTTAAATATACAGAGGTTCGTCCCCTCCTCAAGAAGCCAGCTCTTGACATCGGACTGCTCGTTGATTATTTCCAGGTCTACAATCTACCATTTTTAGGGAAGGAAATTAAGAAGGCCATGGCAGTATGGCTACAGAATCATCTGGACTGAAATAACATCTTTAGAAAATTCCAGTCTGGGTTCCGGCCTTCCCACAGGGTAGAGACAGCACTTCTCAGGGTGATGAATTACCTGCTGATGATTTTAGATCAAGGACAGTTGACCATTTTGGACCTTATGGCAGCATTTGATACATTTGACCATTGGTGGCTCCTTCATTGGCTAAGGGACGTTGTTGGTATGATGAGAACTGCCAGCCAGTGGTTTCAATCATACCTAGAAGTATGTCAATCGGTGGAGTTGGCTAGTTATGCATCCTCCCCAAGAGATTTGAAATGTAGCGTTTCTCAAGGTTCTATTCTCTCACCCATGTTGTTCAACATATACATGCAACCATTTTGGGATGTTATGGCCAAGCACAGGGTTGAGTATCATCAGTATGCTGATGATATACAACTGTATAATTCTTGCTCTATGAGCTCTGTCAACTCTGCCTGTGCCTTGGAGGAATGCCTGAAAGGTATAGCCAGAACTATGTGTCAAACGCTACCTTGAACTCAGTCTATGAAAGACTGAGGAGATGCTGGTGGGGATCAGCAGCTGATATGAGGATACCCTGGCCTATTTTGGGCTCCTGTATGTTGAGGGGATGTAGGTGAAGGTTGTGGGCCAAGTAAAGAACTGAGGCATCATTTTCTACCACACTCTGTCCATGAAAACTCAGATATCGGACGTGGTTCAGAAATGCTTTTTCAGCTACACAGTCTGCATAAGCTATGCCCTTTTTTATCCCACTGTGATTGTGCCACAGTGTCCCTGGTGCCCTGGAGACCATGAGGATCGATTATGGTAATTTCTTCTATGGGCTTCCAGCAGTGCTTCGTTCTCACTAGCTTGAAGTGATGCAGCACCAGTGATGTGGGGGTGGAAAATTTTCCAGAGTAGCATGGCTGCTTACTGGTTTGGGTGTGAAGTATGGGGCTCCCACCCAGCTGTGACCGCTAGCAGCATCAAGCTCCATGGGAGTGGCGGGGGCGGAGTTGGAGCCAGCGCCGGGGATTTAAAGAGCTTGCCCACTGGAGGCGGTGTGTGAAGTATGGGGCTCCCGCCCAGCTGTGACCACTAGAAGTATCGAGCTCCATGGGAGTGGTGGGAGCAGAGTTGGAGCCAGCGCCAGGGATTTAAAGAGCTTGCCCGCCGGAGGCAGCACCAGAGGTGCGCTCCCGGGCAGCGCGCCTAAGGGCTGCGTGTGCAAGGGCGCGCCCTTATGCGCGTGGCCTTAGGCACAGGCCGGAGTGCAGGAGTAACTATTAATTTTGTCCTCTCTGCTCCTGCATCCTCTTATTATGTCCATCAATAAAAGGCTACGGCCTGAGCCCTCCACGGGGTCCCCCCTGGCCCAAAAATAAATGAAACAATGGCACCTGGAGTCTTTTTTTCCCTCCACGAATCCAGGCTTGCCAGGGGCTGTCGCCCAAGCCCTCATGCCCCAGGACATGGATTCAGAAGCATCCTTCTGTCAAACAATTTCTTGTGTGGCATACGGTAAGACCGCCTCCTTCTTGCGCCATCCGACCCCAGTTAGCCCCCGTGCAGAGAACCTTTTGCCTACCCAATGGCTGGAAGGTCCCGGTTTATATCAGGGAAATGATTCTCTGACTGAGTTTCTCACCAATCATATTGCTGTGACAGCTGAATCTATCCGGTTCATGTGTTCTCAAGTGCACCAAATCCATGAGAAATTGGGCCTAATGGTCCTTTCTAGAGGGGGTCACCTGGGGATTAAGCCACCTTTACCTCCCCCTCGATCAAACGGGGTTGTTATGGACTCCTGTCCTCAGGCTTTGTCTACTGAGCATAGGCCCCTCGTTCATCCTAAGATTCCTCATGTGGTGGCCTTGCCAGAGGGCTTTACTTCATCTTCACAATTCAAGGCTAACTCTAACTGCCCCCTTTCAGCCTCCTTGGCCTTGATACCCCCAGAGCAAGCAGCTTTTTATAACTTCCTTCCTTTTAATTTGTTTTTTACGATTTTGCCGCTTCATGGGAGGCATCCCCCCATGTGGAACACCGCCTTGGACACTGCTGAACACCTTAGACTGTTGCTCAACTTTCCAACTATGAGACATTTCCCAGTTACCAGACATGACATCAAGTCTGTGGACCAGCTGTTGATGACTCGGGACAGACAAGTGGTTAACGTCAGGTTTACCTCCCCAGACACTATTGAGGCTATTTGGGCTGCCAAGTCATCTTTGGAGGAAAGATCAGTATTTATCTCCAAAGCATTCCAATCTAACTCTTGTAATGTTATGTCATCTGGCGAGAGGGGTTTCCAATCTACTGTCAAAGTTCCACCCCTCTTGCTGGTGCTCAACCCAAGGTATTAAATTTGGTGGGCAGGAGGCAAATCAGATTCCTCCAGCGGGTGACCATTATCCTTTACCATCCCTTCGACAGGATATGAGAAATGTTTCAGTGTGTCCAGGGATTTCTGTGGGAGGGGAAAGTATGGAAATCGAAATTGTGGAGCCTCAGGTCCCTGCCTGGCACTTTCAGAAACACAGACAGTATTTTCAGAAGCATGCTCGCCCTGGTGATCCTGCTAGGCCGGGCATGGGTGACCCTCCAGAACTAAGCTTGTTTACCAAATTAGACTTCCTATGTTCACAACTAAACAGACTGAGATCGGTCGCCCCCCCCTTTGGGGCGGGTGTACCCCATAACCAGATGGGGAGACAGGGTTCCTCAGCCCAGGCTAGACACCCCTTGCCCCCGGGTCTTGGGCTGCAAGCTTTCCCTCCATATGGAGCGAAGGCTGAAAACTCCCATAGGGGGAATAAAGGCGTGGAATAAAGGCGAGGATCCCCCAGGGCAGTGTAGTAAAACCTTAGATCAGGAGCTGGTGCCCTGCCCTGTCCCCGCTGTCAGAAAAGGGAAGGGGGTACACTCTGACTCCCTTACTAGGATCCAGTCGGAAGTTAGTCTGCGGGGCTTGGGGAGGATGGAAGAGCCTGTTTGGTCAGGTCCCCTTCCATTAACCCCCAGGTGTCTGGTGTCCCCGGCGGAGAACCCCCCAATTTATTGGGTGCTCTACCGCCGAGGTCTCACCCGGTGGTTGGGACTTATGACCCAAATGACACTATGGGCCAGACCACAAGGTCTCACAGTGCAGGAACTGCCCCATGACAGTTACAGCCTGCCACTTTTAAACTAGCCTCCTGGAACATCTCCGGTTGGAGGGCCCGCTGCCAGGACATAGAATTTATCCAATTGTTGAGTCTTTGGCATGTTTGCCTTCTACAAGAAACTTGGGCTCTAGACAACATCAAGATGGAGGGTTTTACTGTTATGTCAGTAAGGGCAACTCCATCTAGGATGTTTGGGAGACCGAGTGGCGGGTTGGCTCTTGTGTTTCCAACTTCATTTAATGTTGACATACAGTTAATAATAATAATAATAATAATAATAATAATAGCAATAATAGCTTTATTTGGCGTGGCCATAGGCCATTGCCTTCACACAAACCAGATACAGTTAATAAATAGCTATCAATCTTGCTTTGCCCTTTATCATTGTACATTTCCCTCTGCTACCAAACTGTTGATTGGTAATTTTTATATTCCCCCTCTTGCCTCCAGTTTTTTTTGTGCAGATATCTGGGAAAAAATAACCTATAGAGTCAAAAATGCATGGCAGCTGTTTCCGATGGCCCTTCTTGTTTTAGTGGGGACTTCAATACAAGACTGGGCAAGTGGCCGGAGCCCGGGGACGCGGGCATCTCCCTGTTCTCCATCCCGGTCCTCCCACCCCCCGGAAGGCTCAGGATAAAGTAATCAATGCGAATGCTAAGTACATGAAGCTGTTAGTGGAAGAGCTGTGTCTAGTAATATTGAATGGCAGGCTGAAGGGCGATAGGGATGGTCGTTATACCTTCCATTCCTATCAGGGCTCTAGCACCATCAATTTCTTTTTGGTCTCAGCCTCCTTTTTCCCATGGGCGTTGAGCCTTGTTGTTCTTCCTAGTGCTGAAACAGCTCACTTTGCACTACAACTAACTTGCAGTGACCCTCATGGTCAGTTGGCTCCTCCCTTTGTGGAGGGGGTGAGACCTTCTCCAGGGCAAGAGTCAGAATATAAAAGAGCCCGCTGGTCAGCTAGTCTGGCACAACTCTTCTTGGCTCTTATGACGGAGCCCAGTATGGAGCATTTGTCCTATTTAATTAAATCTGGAGCCATGGACGCACAGGAGGGCCTCGAACAAGTCATTGCTCTACTTAAACCATCTTTGATCTCTAAGAACTCTCCCTCCCCCTATTCAGGGAACCCTAGGGTTTGATTTGACAGAGAATGTCACACCCAATGCTCACTCCTTAGACAGACCACATATTGATTGCAGCAATATCCCTCTTGTGTTAGTAAAGCGGTCTTTCTGGAAACTCGTGCTCAATATTGACGCTTGATTTTTTCAAAGCGTCTAATTTTCCAGAAACAGCAGTGAGCACTGCTGCACAAGGCGGCAAAGAGTGGAATTCAAACCAATTTTGGGGCTATATCCGTCAGTTGAGACTGGGGGGAGATGTTACGGCCTCTGTGGTTCTACCACCAGAGGTGTGGGAGAGGTTTTACGAGTCCATTTTTTCGACATCTCCTTTGTCTTTTCCTAGCCCTTTTGTTGAAGAACCTGACTCCTTTCCGCATTGGCCACCGGTCTCTGAGGAAGAGGTCAAGGATTTAATCCTTCAGCTTAAAAGTGGGAAGGCCCCTGGAGCTGACAAAATAACTGTTGAACATCTGAAGGAGGCCCCGGACTGGTGGGCGGGGTTGTTATCCCCGGTCTTCACTTATATCAACAAAATAGGAATGGTCCCTAAATCATGGACTAATAGCATCATGGCCCCTCTTTTTAGGAAAGGGAAACCTAGGGTCCCAGGGAATTACCACCCTATTAGCCTTCTTAGTATCTTAGGAAAACTTTATTCAAGGCTTCTATTGAACAGGCTTCAGGGCTGGTTGGATGAAAACAAAGTTATCATGCCTGAACAAGCTGGATTTCAGAAGGCCCGTTCAACAGTGGACCATGCTTTGGTCCTTGCCCACCTAGTGGGGAAATCTCTTGGCCAGGGTCTGAAGGTTTACCTGTGTTTTGTTGATTTGAGCATGGCGTTTGACTCCATCTGCAGGAGCCAGCTGTGGGTAAAACTAAGGTCCCTGCAGATGGAGCCGAGACTTCTTTTTCTGTTAACTCGGCTCCATGAGAACAACACCTTGCAGGTCAGATTCACTAGGGAGGGTGCTCTGACGCGGGAAGTGAGGGTTGATGGGGGTGAAGCAGGGTTGCCTTTTGGCGCCCACACTGTTCAACATCTTTTAAAATGATTTTCCCTCCTTCCTGTCTGGGGTTGACACTCACCCCCCGCAGATCGGGAACAGAAAGGTGGCATGTTTACTTTATGCCGATGACACCGCTCTGATTTCCCGATCATTAGTGGGTCTTCACCGGGCAATGCAACGGACAAAGGATTACTGTTCCAATGAGGGTCTTGTGATTAATTACGAGAAAACTAAGGTTTTGATTATTGACCATAGGAAACATAGGGAGACTCACAAGTGGCAGATCGATGGCCATCAGATCTCCCAGGTTGACAAGTTCAAATACCTGGGAGTTATCTTTTCCAACTCCCCCCATTGGCGAGACCATTGGTTTTCGGCTAAAAACCAGGCCTTGCAGACAGCAAATGTAATCCATAGTTTTTATTTTGGCAAAGGGGGTCAGCTGATTCTGCCAGCACTTCGGTTATTCCAAGCAAAGGTAGTTACCCAGTTGCTATATGCCTTCCCCGTATGGGGGCTGGACTTTCTGGACCAGCTAGAAATGGTCCAAAATGACTTTTTGAGGGCTATTTTGGGTGTCCCCCAGGGAACACCGCAGGTTTTCCTGCGGTAAGAGACAGGTTGTCTTCCCATTAGGGTTTTTGCACTTCAAACCCTTATTTGGTACTGGTTGAAGATCGAACTTTTACCCCAGGGGGATAGTTCCCTCCTGGGTAGAGCCAGAGTTGAGGGGCTGTTATTTCCTTGGCTGAGACAGTTGGAGGTGGTTCTTGGGAGACTTGGACTTTTCCCAGGACATCTATTGTCTCTGAGAATTAAACAAGCTATGGTTTTGGTGAAGCAGAGACTTGTTGATCAGCAACTCCAAATAGATGCCGCTATGCTCCAGCTTCAGAGGGTGAGCCCCTTATATAGGCCCCCTACTAGACCCCTATTGGAAACAAATTATCTGATAGCTTGGCCCAAATTTCCTGTGAGATGGGCCTTTACGCGCTTTCAATGTGGAGTTTTTCCCTCAGCTATATTGGAGGGACAATAATTGGGAGTCCCATTCCAAGAAAGGAGATGCTTTTCCTGCTCCATGCAAGAACTGGATACATATAATCATATTCTTTTTGTCTGCCCCAAATTCGCAAGATTTAGAGGCAAGTTTCTTTCGGTGCTCGGGGAAACCCAGGCAAGGGTATCAAACCCTTTGTCGGGTATCATAACCTATGCCTGGACCATAGGGCTTCTGAATTAACGTTGTCTGTGGCTGTCTTTGGTAATTTAGTTATGCACGAGAGATGCCCGAGGGATTTGGGAAAGGAATAAGGGGGGCATGGTAGGTTCTTTCGATTATTTCTTTAGAAGTTTTTGATTATGCCTGGCTGAGGCCGGTTCTGTCATACAGCGGTGGAGTATAAAACGGTTGGTGAATGTATACCAAAAAATTTCTTCCTTTTTAATATTTATTCCTTTTTGAATGTATGTATTGTTGGTTAAGTTCATTGTTGTTTTATATACTGCCAATAACTTTTAGTTACGGCAAGTAAAGATTATTATTCATTCAGTCACTGGTTTGGGCAGCTGTGATAATATTTTGCCCACTCTGAGTTCTCTGCATTGGCTGCCTGTAGAGCAATGGACTGAATTTAAGATTGCACTGTTAGTTTTCAAGGCCCTAATGCCATAGTCCCCAGGCTATATTCGAGACCTGCTCCTTGAGCCTCTTGCTGATGGTTATCTGACCTCAGATACTACTCGCTGTTTGGGGATCCCGCCATCGCACCTTAAGTTGGTTTGCAATCAGGCCCTTGCTGTAGTGGGTCCTTCAGTGTGGAATTTGCTCCTTCCAGAGGTCCATGTTAGTGCCTCTCCACTTACTCTAAAAATGTACCTGAAGACTTATTTAGTCTCCAGGTGCTTTTAGGATCCACTGCTGGTTCCCCCTGATCTGTTCTTCCTTCCTTGTTACCTTACCCTTTTAAATTGTTTTATACAAATTTATATTTTAACTGAACTTTGTATCATGTTTTTATGTTGTAAAGTGCTCTGAGCATCACCTGGCCATGGGTTGCAAAGAAATATTTATTATATAATTCCCTGGAAGGAATTCCTCCTGGGCATATTAGCAGAAAGTGAGCATCAGTGGAGCAGCATCACCATTGGGACAATGAGTTTAACATAGGTGATGTGCTCAAATACCTGGGACTGTATTGGGGTATCTTAGCAATATGTGTCACTTTCTGTGTTAATTCTCTTATCAGATGCACTAGTGTAGAGAGTTGAATATTTCGTAACTCTAGCCTTTTTGTTAGTAATTGCTCATAAACTGACATGACTGAATTTTTGTCTGTAAATAGTCCAGAGGCAGAGAGGACTATCACTCTGAACGGTGACTCTCAAAGTCATTCCTCCTGAATCATCCATTAATAATATGGGGTTTTGGGGTGCAGGGGTCACGTAGCCACTGACTTTGGGGTGTAAACAACAATGGGATCATAGGGAGCTGAAATTAACTCCTGACCTCTGCACACCAAACTCATCAGGGCACACATCCCTCTGTTTCACCTCCCCCCACTCCCACCCCCTGTACACACATTTTTATACTGTTATATGGATGGCTGTTGAGCAATGTGAAGTTTGGACTCTTCAGCAAGACTTGTTTATTCAGAAGAACAAAATTGTTTTAGCTGAAGAAAGTAAAGTAGTTTGCAATTCCTGTCATTCAGGAATCACAAACAATACTCTGATCTAGACTCAAACAGCAAAATCTACGTATTGTGTGTAATCACCTGAATGCCCTCTATGCTGCAAACAACCCACTAGGCTCAGATACATGAATGAAAAGTATTCATCAAGACTCTGAGCAAGAAGCACAAAATAGACACTAATAGTATAGGTGAATTGGGATCTTAGCAATCAAACATTGCTAAGAATTGGAGACTTACATATTGGGATACTTACCTGAATAGCCTCAGACCAACATTGCATTCATGGTTCTTTGAGCAGACATAGTCGCTGAAGGAATAACACTACAGAAGTAATGGAAGTGGAAAATTAAATCTAGACACCCCCACAGAATAGAAACATTGGTTTTCCAATCT
>QEPC01007393.1:551532-562338 GCA_003113815.1 Sphenodon punctatus | reverse complement strand
GACACATTCCAGAAGCTTTGAGGGAAGGAGGGAGACTGGCTGGTAACTAGAGGGGTCAGATGGGTCCAGAGTAGGCTTTTTGAGGATGGAGGAGACAGTGGCATGCTTGAAAGCAGAGGGGAAGGAGCCTGTGGAAAGGGAGAGATTGATGACATGTAGAAGTGGGGGAGCGACAGTAGGAGCAATAGAGGTCAGGAGGCGGAAGGGGATTGGGTCAAGGGGGCAGGTGGAGGGGTTGGATGAAGAGAGCAGAGGGGATAACTCCTCACGAGAGGCAGGAGGGAAGGATGTGAGGAGAGAGGGGGTGGTACGGGAGCAAGAGGAGGAGGTGGGTGGGAGGCAATTTCCTGACGGATCTTGTCAATCTTTGAGGTGAAGAATGATGCAAGATCCTGAGCAGCAAGGGAAGAGGGCGGAGGAGGGCACGGGGGTTTAAGAAGGAAGTCGAAAGTAGAGAAGAGGTGGTGAGGGTCACGAGAGAAAGATTCGATCCTGGAGGCATAATAGCATTGTCTAGCTAGAGAGAGAGCCGAGGAGAGGGAGAATTTGCAGTGGAGGAAGTCAGGGAGGGAGCGGGATTTGCGCCAGAGGCATTCAGCAACCCGGGTGCAAGAGCGGAGGTAGCGGATGTTAGTGGTGAGCCAGGGGCAGGGGTTTTGAGGCCGGATGGGGCGGGAAGAGAGGGGGGCAAGAGAGTCAAGGGTAGAGGAGAGAGAGGTGTTGAGAGCAGAGATGGCAAAGTCAGGGAAGGAGGAGGAGAAAATGGAGGAGAGGAGGGGGGATAGAGAGGAGGCAAACTCCATGAGGGTAAAAAGCTTGCATATTGCAGAAGGGGCGCAGGGAGGGAGAGGAGGAGGGGGATCAGTGGAAGAGGCTGAAGGAGGCGAGGAAGTGATCATAATTAGTTCAGGGATCAAAGGAGAGGTCAGCAAGAGAGCAATTTTGTTAGAAGATGAGGTCAAGGGAGTGACTGTCTGTATGAGTGGGGGAATCGGTCCAGAGACGGAGATCAAAGGAGGAGGTATGGGAGAGAAAGCGGGAGATAGAGGGCGTGGAAGGTGAGTCGACATGAATGTTGAAGTCACCAAGAATGAGAGTGGGGGTGTCATCAGAGAGGAAGAAGGTGAGCCAGGATTCAAAGTCTGGTAGGAAAGTAGAGAGGGAACCTGGGGGGCGGTAGATGACAGCAACACGAAGGTGTAGAAGGGAGTATAAACGCATAGAGTGGGCCTCAAAGGAGGGAGGGAGGAGGGGAAAGGGTTTTGAATTGACAGGACTTGGCAAGGAGGAAACCCACGCCGCCCCCCTGGCCCTCAGGGCGGGGTCGGTGGGAGAACGACAGGCCCCCGGAGCATAGAGTGGCTGGGGTAACAGAGTTGGAGGATGAGATCCAGGTTTCTGTAAGAGCAAGGAGTTGAAAGGGGCGAGCGAGGAAGAGATCGTGGATGAAGGGGGCTTTAGACACGGATGAGCGGTAGTTCCAGAGGGAGCAGGAGAAAGGTAATTGGTTTCGGGGAAGGCATGGAATGCGTATGAGATTGGGGGATATGGAGCAGCGGGGCCTGCAGGGTTTGGGACTCGTGCCAGCCTCACACCGGCCACAATAGGCTGTGGAGTGTCTGGGTGTGGAAGGTCTGGGTGAGGGGATGTGGGGGTGGGTGGGTGAAGGCTTAGAGGGAATGGGCAAGGGGGGATGAGGGTGGGGAGGGGGAATGGGCATGGGTGTGAATAAGGGGTAGGTTGGTTGGAGAAAGGTCACTGGAGGAGGGAGAGGGAGAAGGACGGGAGCCATGAGAAGGGTGAGAAGGAGGGGGGAGATAGAGGGTGAGTAGGCGAGGGAAGTATGGAGAGGCATCATAGGTGGTAACAGTCGGGGCAGCAAAGGGAAAACAGGCCTGAGGCTGTCACGGGAGCGAGTGCACGATGGGCACTCACTCCCCCATTATATAGGATTCTTCTTATGGTTGCAGCTAATGAGTCTCTATATAGTGTCTTAATAGGATAAATAATTAGCTGCCGCTGAAGAGAGTCCATATAATTCATCTTTGGAGATATTGCAAAGATTGGGACATTCTTTCTTGAAATGTAATAAACTTACACAGTATCTGACTATGATGGATGCACTTTGAAAGATCCTTTGGAAAGTATTCTATCATTTCCAGAGATATTTCCTATCCTTAAAATGAAGAATTGTGTAAGAATAAATAAAACCTATGAGATTTGGAGCCATTTCTTAAGGAGCATCCACTGTATTAGGGGCACTTGAATCTGAGTAGCCTAGTGTATAGTGTGTTAGACTTGGATCTTGGAAGACCACAGCTCAAATCCCATCTTAGCCATCACTCTCTGGATGGCCTTGAACAAACCACTACGGGTGAAAAAAGACATGACAGCAGCAAGGCCACTCCTGGGTGAATCACTGCAGCTGCCACTCCTTGGGTAGTTGGGGAGGGCTGTTCACATGAGCAGTCCTCCCCCCATAACCCGGACGTGGGGGACTACCAGCACAGGTTCCTTCATGCCCCGGGTTGGTCCAAGGAGTTTATTTATTTATTTATTTATTTATATTTATTGGCCGTCCCCCATGCCTACGGCATCCCGGGGCGGCTCACAACAAATAAAACACATAAAAACAACATCAAATATAAATGATTCAAAAATTCCCCCCCCCCCCTCACCCTACCCTCCCACCTTCCCCTCCGAAGGCCTGGGCGAGAAGCCAGGTCTTACAGGCTCGGTGAAAAGCCATCAGACCCAGGGCCAGGTGAGCTTCCTCCGGGAGGGAGTTCCAGAGTCGTGGCCTGGCCACCAAGAATGCCCTCTCCATTGTGGCCCCCCGTTTAACATGGGGGACCTCCAGGAAGGCGCCCCAGGCAGACCGCAGGAATTTCCCTGAGGCGCGGAAGGCGAGGTGGTCCCCAAGGTATGAGGGGCCCAGACCGTATAGGGCTTTACAGATGAACACCAACACCTTGAATCTGGCTCGATATGCTATAGGAAGCCAGTGCAGAGTGCGGAGCACAGGTGTTATATGTTCCCACCGCCTCGTCCCTGCAAGGAGACGGGCCGCCGCATTCTGCACCAGCTGCAGCCTCCGGACCAGCACCAAGGGAAGCCCCATGTAGAGCGCGTTGCAGTAGTCCAGCCTTGAGGTGATGAAGGCCTGGATAAGAATGGCCAGGTCAGGCCCGAAAATCTATGGGTGCAGCCTCCGCACCAGATACAGCTGGCGAAAGTCGGCTTTAGCCACTGCTTCCACCTGCTGATCCAGACGGAGGCACGGATCCAAAACCACGCCCAGACTCCGAACCTGCTGGGCTATGGGAGGGTAGACCCTCCCCCCACCATAGGGGCCGGCACCTCCCTCGTCTTACCCACCTCCATCACCTCCGTCTTATCAGGATTGAGCTTCAGTCTGCTCTGCCACATCCAATCCACCATAGCCTCCAAACATTGGGAAAACAATGAGACAGCAGGGCCTGGATCAGTCGAAAACGAGAGGTACAGCTGAGTATCGTCAGCATATTGGTGACATCGCACCCAGAACCCTCTCATGATCTCCCCCAAGGGCTGCATATACACATTAAACAAAAGCGGAGACAGGATCGAACCCTGCGCAACGCCGCAAGTCAAATCCCGGGAGCATGATGTTTCAGCTCCCAGCACCACCTGTGGAACCACCCAAGGACAGTCCCGTCCAAACCCCCCAGATCTCGCAGCCGTCTCAGCAGCAGCCCATGGTCCACGGTATCAAAGCGGCCAAGAGATCTAGCAGGATCAAGAATGTAGAACATCCTGCATCCATCTCCCAGCGAAGATGGTCCACCAAAGCCACCATTGCTGTCTCAGTACCATAGCCGGGGCAGAACCCAGATTGAAAAGGGTCAAGGAAACCGATACGGTCCAGATGTGCCTGGAGCTGCAGAGCCACTGCCCATTCAATAACCTTCCCTAAAAATGGAAGGTTAGAGACAGGATGGTAACTGGCAAGTGCATCCACATCCAGCGAAGGCTTCTTCAGCAGGGGGCGCACCACAGCCTCCTTGAGACTGGGCGACAATCTCCCCTGCCGAAGGGATGCATTAACTACCCTCTCAAGAACCGACCCCAGTGTCTCCCTGGAAGCTTTTACCAACCAGGACGGGCACGGATCTAATTCACAACTTGTGGCTTGAACGGACCCCAAGTTATCCACCACATTGGCCGGCGACACTTTGTGAAACTCCTCCCAGAAAGATCGACCAGACGGTGCCTCCATAACCTCACGCTCCTCATCTACTGCATCCAACCCGGTGTCAAAATTACTGTAGATCTAAGCGATCTTGTCTGCAAAGTAGATGGCAAACTCCTCACAGCGGACTTGAGATAAGTCCCCGTCCAGGCAGAGGGAGGCCGGACTGACCAGCCCCCGAACCACCCGGAACAGCTCCACTGGACGCGACTTTGCAGACGCTATGAGGGCAGCAAAGAATTCCTTCTTTGCTGTCCTCACAGCCTCAACATAGGACCACAAATGGGTCCTATGGAGAAATTGGTCAGATTCAGAGCAAGTCCGACACCAGCGTCGCTGTAGAGTTGTCTACATGGCACATAACTCGTGGGCCCCTGTAACTCATTACGATTGGGGCCCCAGGAAGAACTGCTGCAGAACAGCTGATGAGGTACCCAGAGGTGTGCCCTCACCTGGCCGGGGGTGCCTGCCAAGCAACTGAGCGGGGGAGGCTGGAGGGAACAGGGCGGTGTGGAGGAGCACGCTCACTGAACAGCTGAGCAGGGAGGGGACTGGAGGGGTGTGCGTGCGCACCCTGGTCCTGCTGAACAACTGTTTGGCTGGGCCAGGGTGAATGCAATTGACCAGGCTCCTTGATCAGCTCTTCAGTGGGGCTGGGGTACATGTATTCCTACACACACACACACACACATCAGCTGTTCAGCGGGGACAGTATGCACGTGCTCCTCCAGGCTCCCTCGATCAGCTGTTAAGTGGACTGGCTCAGCACGCTCCTCCAGGCCCCCTTGATTAGCTGTTTGGCGCAACTTGGGTCCTCACACTTCTTCAGCTCCCCCCCGCCCCCCGACCAGCTGTTTGGCAGGGCCGAGGTGCTCATGGTGGCCTGATCCTCTGATCTTCCCTCAGGATGGGCTTGGCGAGCATGAAACAGATGGGAGGGAGGCAGCCCGCTTTAGCCTGGGTGATCAGACCTTAGACTAGGCTGCATCTCTGACCGCCATCACCTGACACATCCCATAGCAGCTGTCAGCATTCCCCAGGGGTAGTGGGCAAACATCTAGTGGCAACAGATCAGACATGTGAGTGAGTCCCTAGCTATTGCAGGCTAAAGTGAGCTGATGTCACATCTGTTTTCACCATATGTCTCTACCTTAGTTCCCCATCTGTAAAATGGGGTAGCTGAGCCCATGGGATAGGGTAGGTTAAAAATCTAAATAAATAATAGTATCTACGAGGAAGCTATTAGCTCAACATTGACCTCTTTTATACCATAATGATACAAAGGGTGGCTGGTATCTATGTTGTACTACCAGTCTAAGCAGTTTATCTTGGGCTACAGACACCCATGACCAGCCTTGGAGATACTGCTTGGTGGCTCCATGAGTGTGGGCCTGCCCAGAGACCAGTGGAAGTTATAGAATTCTGTGACAGATGTCAAGGACAGAAGTTGGGCCTATGTTGGTCATGAGTTCACAGAAATACTGCTTTATCTAAAGGAGGTGTCAAGAAGCTGTTTCTTCCCAGAGGCCATTTTGAAAATGAATTAGTACAAGCTCCAAGGGCCACACAGAATTTTGGGGTAGGATTGATTAAGGTGTATGCTCAGGAAGAGGAGGGTCCATATCATGAACGTGCACCATGGAGCCAATCCTTATCCTTTAAGTGCATGCCCTTATCTCTGCTCCCTTACCCTGAGTTCAGTCTTTCAGTGCTTAGAGGTAGGAACTGCATCTAGGGATCAGATCCAGGCACTGGAAAGGGACCAAATAAAAACTAGCCGCAGGCCGTATTTCCTCCCAGGCCTGAGGTTCTTCACCCACGAACTAAACAGAAGTGCCTTCCTTCCAAAAGCATCTGTTGTAATCCTAGAAATATTCTGTGCTTGCCTAGTGCCCCAGTACATGGGGTCCTATTATGTAAGCAAATGACTGTGCTTTTATCTGTCTTTTAGCTAATCCCAAGACAAGAGCCCTGTTGTAGGGTCTGATTGTCTCTGTCATTTTTAGTAACACAGAGATAATGTATTAGACCTTGGAAAATTGTAACTGGGCTTGCCTCAGAGAAGCACATACCCTAAGGACATGAATGGGTCCTGTACCACACAGGGAATTGCCCTCATTGGTAGATATAAATCAGGAGGTGAGATTACATTGCACTCTAGGAATGCACACAGAAGTAGCTTCTGCTCTCCCTGCTAGCAGGACATTGCATGGGTCTATCCCCATGTTGGCCCAGCACTCCTGATTACTTTACCCCAGTTTCTACTTGCCCCCTTTTGGGTTTTGAGCAGTGTCATGAGATAGAAACTGTTCCTTACTTTCAGGACTATCAGGTCCATAGGTACTTGCAGGATCAAATCAAGGATGATAGCAGGGTCAGTTCTCATTCTGAGCAAGGAACTCGATTCGGAACAAGTCCATAACAGAAGCACAGAACTCCAGTACAGCAACAGAGTGGGCTAGAGTGGGAACACAAGGTTTCAGAGCAAGGTAGATGGGTTCAGGACAGAGGCTGAGCAGAACAATGGGTTTAGCAACAAGACAGGATACCGGAAATATGACGCATTGCTCCTCTCCCCAGGCTATGTAAGAGTCACAGGGAAGATTTTAGGATTTACAGTTTGGCAGTGGTGGTTGAGCTGCTCCCTCATTTACTTTCTTAAAACTCCACAGTGAGAGGAAGGGAAAGTGGGAAAGTCTCCTCAACAGGCAGTTCTCTCCAACACAGCGGGTTTGAAACTATTGCTGGTGTCGGTGAGGCCATGGCAGGTGGGACTCACATGGGTCAAGGAACCAATACAATTTATAATTAACTAGAAGCATTAGAGAGCTTCCAAGGTTGCCATCTCTCACAGGTTTGACCCCAACACTCCCATAGGCCAAAATGGGAGTGTCAGGGTCAAAATTGCAAGAGGTGACAACTCTTTACTTATAATTTCTAAGGGCATTTTTTACACGGACACTTCATCCCAGGATTAGGAGAAAATTATCCTGGAATTGTTATCCATTTGTTATCCTTAATGGAATTGTTATCCTAGAATTGAGAGCATCTGGGATGAATATCAATCCCGGGGTACTTTTCGTCCATTCTCAGCGCACTGATTTCTGGAATTGAAGAAAATCTGATTATATTCATTTTTTCTGATATCTGAGTTGAAGAAAATGGAAACTGTTTTGCAGGTATTTAAACTTGGTGCTCCACAATGCATTGTTGAAGTATGACGGAGGTAATACAATCAGCCCACAGTCAGGTGCTACTAGATATCATAGCGGCACAACTGCATAGAGAGGATGTCACTTCTTGCCATAACACTTGGTGATACTAATCCCGGGATAGTTGACTATCCCGGGATAGTAGTTTAGACTGACCTAATCCCAGGATTTGGTTATCAACTGGATATTACAAACCCTCCAAAAAAAAAAGTTTGTAATCCCAGGCTTTTTCAGTGATCCTGGGATTACAAGCATTAAATGCTGCATTTAGACGGAAAAGTCATCCTGGGACTAATGATCTAATACTGGGATATGTGTCTGTGTAAAATCACTCAATAGCACTACTAGGTGTACACAGTGGTTTACAGTCATAGATTTTCAGAGACTGGTCCCTGCCCAGTGGGTTTACAATGTAAGATGGACAAGGGTGAGGGGAACATAGACACACACACATTCCCATTTTACAGATAGGGAGGCGAGAGGTCATGACTTGCAGTAAGCACAAGGCCACCTGGTGAGCTCATGGTTAGGGCAGGATTTGAACCCTGACTTCCGAGGTCCAAGTCCAAGTCCAACACCTTGTCCCCTACATCACACAGGCTCTCTAGGCTGAAAGGTTGTGATTTATTTATTTATTTAAATTTCTAGCCCTCCCTTCCCTAAAGAAGACTCAGGGCGGCTTACAACATATATAAAACATATAAGAAACAATCTATAAAAACAGTTAAAATACAAAAACAGCCCCAAAGCCCCATAAAACCCACACAACACCACCTCCCTATTTCCCACATCCAATCCCCCACATTTTATTTTCCCAACCCACCCTCCCCACCAGCACCCCCCAAACATCTTTCCCATCCCCCCCTCCCTCCGTCGAAGGCCTGGGAGAACAGCCAAGTCTTGCAGGCCCGGCAGAAGGCTAGCAGACTTGGGGCCAGATGAGCTTCCTCCGGGAGGGAGTTCCATAATCGCAGCCTGGCCACCAAGAACGCCCTCTCCATTGTGGCCCCCTGCTTTACATGGGGGACCTCCAAGAAGGCACCCCTGGCGGACCGAAAGGGGCTGCTCTGGGGCGCGGAGGGTGAGGCGGTCCCTGAAATATGAGGAGCCTAGACTGTGTAGGGCTTTGTAGGCCAGGACCAAAATCCTGGGTGACCTTAGGCAAGTGATGACTTGCCTAAGGCAACCCAGTGAGTTCATGGCTAGGTCAGGATTCAAACCCAGGCTTTCTAGGTCAAAGTCTAGGACCTTATCTACTACACCACACTCCACTTATTAGTATAATTTAATTATAAATTGTATTGGTTCCTTGAACCATGTGAGGTCCACTTGCCATGGCCTCACTGACACCAGTAATAGCTCTCACAAATGCACTTCCTCTCCCAGTCATCTGCTTTCTTTTGCCATATCAGCTGTGTCTACAGAAAAGTGGACTTCAGTGTCACTTTGTGTCAGAGGCATCATCTTCTCCAGGAAGAGACTGTGAGAGACTATAATGCATTTATGTTGGCCATAGTCACCCCTGGTCCTCTTTCCCCTTGGAGATGGTTGTGATGTCAGCAGGACCAAATCACATACCTTGGGTAACTATGGCCAGATGGGACGGGAGGGGAAGAAAAAAATAAAGATTAATAATAATTTGCTTCAAAACCGTTGAGAATACTGCTCTCAAGGTTTGTGGGCCCACAGAGGGGAAACCTCTACCCACCCAAAATACCCAAGTGGGTAAACCTCCAAGTATTTTCACTGAGATTTCTACTACTGAGTAACCTCCCATGATTTTTGGATTCGCCACCCCACCCCCCCGGAAGGTGTGATATACTCCTTACTGGTGATTAGGCAGGCACATTGTAAATCAGGAAATAATGAGTTCTACTCTTGACTTCACCTTAAATCAGTCACTTATCATCTCTGTGCCTCAAACCTGTGTAAATTAGAAGTAATAATAGCCTTCTATATAAAATTCTTTGTGATTTGTGAATGACAAAGGCTGTAAAAATACATGGCAGCATAATTGTTACTGACATAGTTGTTGCTGATTTTCATTTCCATTTTGTAACATTAAGTGAAGATTTGTTTCACTGAAAAGTAAAATATGAGAGAATGAAACTGACCCTTCAGAGTACATTCAGTGACCTATGACAGTGCTCCCTCAAACTAAGAAGCATCATAAAATCATGCTGTAACTGTGCTTAATGTAAAGATTAGGATGAATCAGTCAGAGGTTGCAGCCCGGAGTTGCTCTCCAATGCACTTATACACCATTTATATCTGATTTTATTCTGCATTAAATATCTTTGTGTTCTATTTTTAATTCTTGTTGGCTGAGACAGCCACTCTTTAAAATGGCATATGCTGCCAAAGCCAAATATAGGTGCACATCCATTTAGATTGTAGCTAAATATGTGATGATGAAATTTAAAGTAGTGCAGGCAAGAACATTGATTCTCAATTTTTTTGCCTGTGACACCCCATTTTGACACTTAGGCTGTTTTAAAATTTATTTATTTATTTGAATGAATGAATACCCTGCCCTTCCAGCCAAGACAGCTCAGGGCATCTAATAATTCATAAAATAAATATAAAATCACAAAATATAAGCAGGCATATAAATACAATTAAAACATTCTAAAAAGGGGGAAACATCAGGAAACCAAATAAAACAAAATATAATAAGAATAAAAAACCAAACACACCACCCACCATAACCCTCCAAAAAAACCACCCTCACCTGTCTCCCTCGCCAAAAGCCTGGTGGAACAGCCAGGTCTTGCATTGATGTCAAAAGGATGAGAGGTCCGAGGCCACCTGGGCCTCTACTGGGAGGGAGTTCCACAGCCTCGGTGCAGCCACTGAGAATACCCTTTCCATGGTCACCCCCCGGGATACCCAGGGAACTTTGAGAAAGGCGCTCCTGGCTGACCGCGGGAGCCAATCCAGAGCTCAGGGAGTGAGGTGGTCCCACAGGTAGGTAGAGCCCAGGCTGTATAGGGCTTTATAGGTAAGTACCAACACCTTGAATCAGACGCAGAAGACTACAGGCGGCCTGTGCAGAGAACGGAACAGCGGTGTAATGTGCTCCGGGGGGCCCGTCCCCATAAGGAGATGGGCCGCTGCATTCTGCACTAGTTGCAGTGTCCAAACCGTCACCATGGATAGCCCCACATAAAGCACATTACAATAGTCAAGTCTTGAGGTGATGAAAGCATAGATGATACTGGCCAGGTCAGAGTCTGAGATGTACCAACAAAACTGCTGCAACAGATGCAATTGGCAAAATGTACTCCTCGCCAGAGCCCCCACCTGGACATCCAGGCGGACCTGAAAATTGAGGAGCACACCCAGACACCAAACCTGGTGAAC
>QEPC01007393.1:519251-548569 GCA_003113815.1 Sphenodon punctatus | reverse complement strand
CTCAGATTGTAAGCCCTAGGGGCAGGGACCGTGTCTATTTTATTACTTTGTAAAGTGCCATGTACACTGCTGGCGCTATATAAATGTTTGTTAATAATAATAATAATAATAATAATCAGTGCACCATGGAGGACCTGGGGTGGGGGCAGCTGCCAAGTCCATCAGCAGCTGCAGGCTGTGGAGGGTGGCTTTCAAGTGAAAGCCAAGCATAAGTTGGGGGAAATGATCACACTGGATGGGCAGCCCTTCTCGTTGTTTGGCTTCCTGGCACCCCAGTTTAAGCTGCCCTCAGGCACAACTCTGAGTGGGCAGATGGTGCCAGCCCTCTACCGAGCTTTAAAGGAGCTGGTGAGGGAGCAGCTGGAAAGGACTGGGGTGCCACCATCCACTTCATCACCGACCTGTGGTCAAGCAGGAACGTGCAGCACGTCTACCTGGCAGTGACTGCACACTGGTGGCAGGACCCGGAGGCAGCGTTTGGCAATGGCAGGAGAGGTCCTGAAGCAGGGTATAGGTGGGCCCTGCTTCAAGTGGAGGTCATAGACCACACCGCTCGGAACATCGAGTCAGCCCTTACCACCATGGTGAGGGAGTGGGTCATGCCAGGCATGCCCTTCACCAAGGGATGCATGGTGATGGACAACGCGGCCAAAATACTGAGGGCAGTCCATGAGGGGGGCTTCACCAGCATCCCTCGCACTGCACTCACCCTTCACTTGGTATTCAGGGATGCTCTGTGCTTGGGGGAGAAGGGAATTGGGGCCGGCACCCTTAGTTCCCTGATCGAGCGGGGGAGGAAGCTGTCCAGTTTCTTTAACTTCAATGTGAAGGGCAGCAACCTCCTCCAGGCGAACAGGCAGAGCAAGGCTCCCCAGTGCACCAGCTGGTGCAGGATGTGTCCATCCTGTGGAATTCTACCTTCCTGATGCTCGAGCGGCTTCTCAAGCAGAAAGCCACCTTGCATCAGGTTCAACTGGTGACGGACAGTGGGGCACCTCCAGGGTACGATGGGGCAGAATGGGAGATCCTGGCTCACACAGTCTTTGTGCTGAGACCGTTCCTGGCTGTAATGGAGACCATCAGCTCCTCCACGGCCACCATCAGCCAGGTTACCCCTCTGATCCAGAGTCTCCTGAGGAGGCTGAAGGGTGCAAACCCTGCCTCAGTCTGCCTTCCCATGCTCATGCCACGCTGCCTGTCTGCTCGCCCACCCAGGTTGCCAAGATCAACCCCTGCCTCAGCCAGTCTTCCGATGCTCATGCCATGCTACCTGTCTGCCCGCCCACCCAGCTGGGCAAGATCAAAGCCTGCCTCAGTCTGCCTTCCCATGCTCATGCCACGCTGCCTGTCTGCCTGCACGCCCATGTGGCCAAGATCAAAGCATGGCTCAGTCTGCCTTCTGCTTATGCCACGCTGACTTTCTGCCTGCCTGCCCAGGTGGCCAAGATCAAACCCTACCTCATCCAGCCTTCACATGGTCATGCCACGTTGCCTGTCTGCCCGCCCACCCAGGTGGCCAAGATCCAACCCTACCTCAGCCAGCCTTATGATGCTCATTCCATGCTGCCTGTCTGACCGTCCATCCGCCCAGGTGGTCAAGATCAAAGCCTGCCTCAGTCTGCCTTCCCATGCTCTTGCCACACTGCTAGTCTGCCCGCCCGCCCAGGTGGCCAAGATCAAAGCCTGCCACAGTTTGCCTTCCCATGCTCATGCCAAAGTGCCTGTCTGCCCACACTGTGGGCAAAGCTGAAGCCCTACCCCAACCTGCCTGCCTCTCATGCCAAGGTGCCTGTATGCCTTCCCTGGCAACCCTGGGTGATGTGCCCCACTTGCCTGGTAATGCTGCTACTGCTGTCTGCTGGTCCATGAGTGCTCTGCCCTGGCAAATCCAAATGTGTCCACGCAATCCTGCTGCTGCTGTCTGCTGCTGTATGGGAGCTCTTCCCTGGAAAATCCTACCATCCTGGCTCCATGGGTGCTGTGCACAGGCAAATCCTGCTGCTGCCGTCTCTGCTGTTCCATGGGTTCTGTGCCCAGTCAATCCAATGTCTGCTGCTGCTGCTACCAATGCCACCTCTGCTATCTGTTGCATGGGTTCTGCTATCAGGCAATCCAATGTCTGCTGCTGCTACCAATGCCACCTCTACTGTCTCTGCCATGGGTTCTGTGCCCCAGCAAACCAATGTCCATTGCTGCTGCCAATGCTGCCTCTGCTGTCTGTGGCATGGGTTCTGCTGCCAAGCAATCCAATGTCTTCTGCTGTTGCCAATGCCACCTCTGCTGTCTGTGCCAAGGGTTCTGTGCCCTGGAAATCCAATGTCTGCTGCTGCTGCAAATGCCGCCTCTGCTGTCTGTGCCACAGGTTCTGTGCCCTGGCAATCCAATGTCTGCTGATGCTTACATTGCTGCCTCTGCTGTCTGTGCCATGGGTTCTGTCCCCTGGCAATGCATCTTCTGCTGCTGCCAATGCCACCTCTGCTATCTGTGGCATGTGTTGTGCTACCGGGAAATCCAATGTCCGCTGCTGCTGCCAATGCCATCTCTGTTGTCTCTGGCATGGGTTCTTCTACTGGGCAATCCAATGTCTGCTCCTGCTGCCAATGCTGCCTCTGCTGTCTTTGCCATGGGTTCTGTGCCCTGGCAACCCAATGTCCGCTTCTGCTGCCTCTGCTGTGCCACGGGTACTGTGCCCCAGCAATCCAGTGTCTGCTACTGGGTGACCACATGATTCACCACTGGGCAAGGCTTGACCAACTGGCAGAATAGCTTGTTGAGATCCGGAGAGTAGGATGCAAATCTGCAACACCCAGCCAAATAGGGATGCCAGCCACCGAGCCCTGACAGGGCCTCTGCCGCTGCTTCACCGATGCCAGACAGCCTGCAACTTCTGGCCGAGCAGGGGTGCCAGCCACCAAGTCCTGGATGGGCCTCTTCCGCTGGTCCTCTGATGCCAGTCTGCAATGCCCAGCCAAGTAGGGTGCCGGCCACTCCAGCCCCAGGACTCACCATCAGGGTTCTGGGGCCTATGTTCCAGGCAGAGAGGGCTGTCATTCCACTTGTCTTCAAGTGTCCCACATCAAGGCCAGCCAGCCTGCAATGCCCAGCCAAGTAGGGGTGCCAGCCACCAAGCCCTGGCCAGGCCTCTGTCACTGCTCCGCCGATGCCAGTCAGCCTGCAATGCCTGACCAAGCAAGGGTGCCAGTCCCCGAGCCCTGGCCGAGCCTCTGCCACTGCTCGACCAATGCCATCCAGCCTGCAATGCTCAGCCAAGCAGGAGTGCCAGCCACAATTACCGTACCTGGGCAATCCAATGTCTGCTGCTGCTGGTACTGCACATCAGCCATTTGCTCCTCCCACTTTTAGACATACATAGCTTGGATGAGTGCACCAGTGGGCAGAGTCTACGTGTCCACGAGATTCACCACTGGGCAAGGCTTGCCCAATTTTCAATAGAGCTTCTTGAGCTCAGTCGAGTAGGATGCCAGCCTGCAATGCCCAGCCAAGTAGGGGTGCCAGCCAGCAAGCCTTCACCGGGCCTCTGCTGCTGCTCCACCTATGCCAGTCAGCCTGCAACACCCAACCGAGCAGGGGTGCCAGCCACCAAGCCCTTGTCGGGCCTCTGCCGCTGCTCCGCCAATGCCTATCTGGCAGCTTGCAACACTCGGCCAAGTAGGGGTGCCAGCCACTCTAGTTCCAGGACCCACCGTCAGGGTTCTGGGGCCATCATTCCTCTCACAGGGAGCCATCATTCCACCGCATCAAGAAACAGTCAGCCACTCCAGCTCCAGGATCTGCCCTCAGGGTTCTGGGGCCTACGTTCCAGGCAGGGAGGGCTGTTGTTCCACATCATCCAGAAGCTGCCACTCCTGTCCCAGGACCCACCATCAGGATTCTGGGGCCTATGTTACAGGCACGGGGAGCCATCATTCCACTGAATCAAGAAACAGCCAACCACTTCAGCTCCAGGACCCACCATCAGGGTTCTAGTGCCTACATTACAGGTAGGGAGAGCTGTCATTCCAGTTCATCCAGAAGCTGCCATTCCTGTCCCAGGACCCACCATCAGGGTTCTGGGGCTGTCATTCTGCTCATGGGGAGCCATCATTCCACTTCATCTAGAATCTGCCACTCTAGTCCCAGGACCCACCATCAGGGTTCTGGGCCATCATTCCACTCATGGGGAGCTGTCATTCCATGGCATCAAGAAGCAGCCAGCAACTCCAGACCCAGTACTCACCATCAGGGTTCTGGGGCCTACATTACAGGCATGGGGTGCTGTCCTTCCATGTCATCTAGAAGCTGCCACTTTAGTCCCAGGACCCACTGTTAGGGTTCTGGGGCCCTCATTCCGCTCACGGGGAGCCGTCATTCCACTTCATCTAGAAGCTGCCACTCTAGTCCCAGGACCCACCGTCAGGGTTCTGGGTCCATCATTTCATTCACAGGGAGCTGCCATTTCACTGAATCAAGAATCAGCCGGCCACTCTAGATCTAGGACCCACCATCAGGGTTCTGGAGCCTACGTTACAGGCACGGGGATCTGTCCATTCACGTCATCTAGAAGCTGCCACTCCTGTCAGAGGACCCACTGTCAGGGTTCTGGGGGCATCATTCTGCTCACGGGGAGCTGTCATTCCACCGCATCAAGAAGCAGCCAGCCACTCCAGCCCCAGGACCCACCATCAGGGTTCTGGGACCTATGTTACAGGCATGGGGAGCTGTCCATTCACGTCATCTAGAAGCTGCCACTCCTGTCCGAGGACCCACCGTCAGGGTTCTGAGGCCGTCATTCTGCTCACAGGGAGCTGTCATTCCATCACATCAAGAAGCAGCCAGCCACTCTAGCCCGAGGACCCACCCTCAAGGTTCTGGGACCTATGTTCCAAGCAGGTAGGGATGCTGTTCCACTTCATTGTATGCAACTGCCCCACCGATGTCTGGCAGCCTGAAACGCCAGGCCAAGCAGGGGTGGCAACCACCAAGCCCTGACCGGTCCTCTGCTGCTACTCCACCGATCCCAGCCTGCAATGCCCCACCAAACAGGGGTGCATGCCACAAAGCCCTGGCCAGGTCTCTGCTGCCACTCCACTGATGCCAGCCTGCAATGCCCTGCGCCCTATGGATGCCAGTCACCAAGTCCCAAGACTTCCTGGCTGCTGCTGCTGCTACTGCTACTTCTGGGTCTCAGATGGCAAGCCCTGCCTCCACAAGCACCCCAAGGGGCCAAGCACTGAGCCTGCCTTCCCGGGCAACGCTGGGTGCCAAGAGCCAAGCCTTCCCAGTCTCTGCTGCTGCTTCTGGGTCTCTGATGGCCTGCCCTGGTGCCATGGGCACCCCCAGGGGCCAAGCGCTGAGCCTGCCTTCCCAGGAAACCTGGGGTGCCAAGCGCCAAGACTTCCCGGTCTCTGCTGCAGCTGCTTCTGGGTCTTCGATGGCCAGCCCTGGCACCACGGTCAACCCCAAGGGCCAAGTGCCAGGCCTGCCTGCCAGCCAGGACAACCCAGGGTGCCAAGTGCCAAACCTTCCTGGTCTCTGCTGCTGCTGCTTCTGGGTCTCAGAAGGCCTGCCATGCCACCACAGGTGCCCCAAGCCGAATCGAACCCATGAACCCGAACTAAGTTTTTAGTCCGAACGGCCGAACTCTGTCCTGTTCACACATCCCTACTCTAAACCATCTCATGACCTTGCCCAGTGGCTGCCTAAAAACACGTTGAACAGGAGATGGTACAGAATGGATTCTTGTGGGACTCCACACGGGAGGTCTCGGGGCTGGGGGAAGATGAAAAATGATCCCCGAGCACCACTCACTGAGTTCTCCCATCCAGGAATGAATGGAATAATTCTAGAACAGTCCCGTCCACCCCAGCACGGTCTCACAGGTGAGTCACCAACATCTCATGATCAACGCTATCAATGGCAGCCAACATCTCTAAAAGAATCTGCAGGGTTGAACAACCCTGATCTAATCAATGATGGAGGTCATTGACCAAAGCCACAAGCACAGTCTCAGTGCCATAACCTGGACAAAAGCTGGACTGCGATGGATCTAGAAACCCGATGCAGTCCAGATGCTCCTTTAGCTGCCAAGCCACCACTCCTTCAATAACCTTCCCTAAAAAAAGGAAGGTTAGAGACTGGTCTATAGCTGGCGAGGGAGTCAACGTCCAGTGATGGGGTTTTTTAAGCAGAGTCCACACGACAGTCTCCTTGAGGCATCTTGGCACTCTGTCCTCCCAGAGGGAGGCATTGACTACCTGCCCACCCCAGCAATGGCCCCAGTGTCTCGGCTGACCTTGACCAGCCAGGATGGGCACGGGCCCAGTTCACAAGAAGTGGCTCTGACTGCTCCAAGAACATGCCCTGTAAGCCCTCCCCGCTGGAAATCACATTGGCGGAACTGACACCGCCCCCTCATACTCTCACAGGGCACGGCTAGCAGGGGACAGGTCCACGTGCACTCGGTGGAGCGCACATGCACTCCGGTGAGTGGGTGTGTGTGTGCTTCAGACAAGCCTGGATGGGTGTGCACTGGCTGTGAGCCCCTGCTCAAGCACTGCCCGCTCATGCCCCACACAGAGCATCCTGGGTTTTCCCCTGAGGCTCTGTGCATGACATGAGTGGGTGGTGTGTGGGTCACGGGAGCTCGCCTACCCATGCCATTTTCAGAAGGCCACTCAGGTGGGTGGGGGTAGGCACGTCCCATGTAAAAACAGCCTTAAATATAATCCTACAACTTCTCACAGCAACAGAGAATGTTAAGTATAGCAAATATAAATCAGAAAACTGACCCCATCTGCAGGTAGTGTGATCCCAATTGGAGTCCCAACTCTCACTTTGGGATTCTTTGGGTTAAAGAGAGATCCTTCACTCTTTGTGCGGCTCTGTTAATTTTTGAGTAACTCCATTGGTGTCAATGGGAAAGTTCCAGATTTACAGCAGTGAGAGCATAAGTAAAAATTAGATATTGGGCTCTACTTGAATTTCCATGGTTAAACTCTACCTCCATTAAAATCACTGTCAGGGCTCCCCTTGTGTTTATGGTGCCAAAATTTAACCCTCGCTACTTACACAATGCATGTTTTTCTTTGCCCCAAACTCGTAGATCTTTTCCAGGAAGCTCAGGTGCATAAACTGCACTATATTGACGTACATTGTCAGATTTAGGAGAGAGAGAGAGTAAGTTAACAATTATGCATAACAGTAAATATGTCTTGCACAAACTCATTAGTTTCAGTAAGCACACACAGGTGGGGAATGTGGCCAATAAGCCATACTTTATGAAGTGTATCACAACAGAGAGGAAATGGTCACCAGTGACTGGTTTATACTGTCTACTTAGACATTCATGAAGCTCTTTTATCCATGTAGAAGCTTCTAATGCTTTTGTAATAGAGAAAACAAATTATGGTACTCTAAATGTCTTTAGATGTTATGAGAGAAAGGGGAAACAATAATTAAGATGATACCTTTTATTGCACCAACTTCTGTTTGGTGAGTGTGTGCAGGTTTTGGGGTTATACAGCGTCGCAGACAGATAGACTTCTATGAAAGGACTTCTGCCTGGATCCTCATCTAACTGCATCTCAGCTCTCTGATATTTCATTGCTTCATAGAACACTGTCTCACTGTAGCCTGTAAATATAAGTCAGGGGATGGGGGGGAGGAGCAGGCATTTTGCAGGCATGGGTAAGATTTGGGAAGGTTGGGATAAGGGATTTTAACTAGTTTTATTCTTTCTCTTCATGATTTGATGTGTTGTAACTTGTCCTGAGCCCTAATGTAAAGGGGTATGTGCATGTATTGAGCATGAGCACTATTTCCTATTAGATTCAGCGTGTTTTTGAGTTGTTGGATGGGTTTTTCTTTGGAGAGGAAAATACGCAGCAGACAGATATCCCCATTATGAGGGCTGTTCTTTATCACCTATCATCAGTGCCTTCTCTTTTTATTTTATTTTAACTAGAAGGACGATTTCCCTTAAGTACCAAACTCTGTCCTGAAGGAGCCTGCTTCAAAACAGAATAGCTTCTTGTTTTCTTGAAATTGTTCTTCACAATGGCTGGAAAACAAAAGAAATGGCCAGAGTGCAAGTTAAGGTATTTGGTTACTGTAGGAGGATGTCTGCTCACCCTCAGCGTTTCCAGGGACAGACCTCCTTTCTGCATTCACCTACGAGCAAATTCCAGAATGAATCTTCCCTTTCTGCTCTTCAGCTAATCAGTGCAGAAGACCCATCATCAAAGAAACCTAAAACTCCATGTTCTCACTGATTTCACCCAGATCTGCTTCTCAAATGTTGAGCCTGCTTTAGGCTCCCAGCCTCTCTCTTCTGTCACAAGCCCCTTCTTGGCTTCAAGCTTCTGCAGCCCATGATTTATGGCTTCCCAGGTTAGCCTCTTTGTTTCTTTCCTTCCCCCTCCCTCCCTCCCTCCCTCCATCCGCTGGAACCTTCTCTGGGATCTCCCTGCCTGCTCTAAGGAGGAGACAGTTGGGTTCCAGGCTGGCATGGTCAGAGGTCTGTTCTCCCAGCAACTCACTACTGCACCTGCCTCAGTTATGTAGGATTCAAAGATTATTTATTTATTTATTTATTTATTTATTTTATCGATTTATATCCCGCCCCTCCTGAAAACAGCTCGGTGCTGGTGACAGAGGAATGGATTATATTGGTGGCTACCCAGAGATTTCAGCAGCTTCCTGTAATTCTTGAATACTGTGATGTCTTTGTCGGCGCACCCCCCAAGGAAGACACGACACATAAAGTTGGGTTAAAGTGGCTGCACTCTTTATTTCAGATTAGCTCCAATTAACGAATTGCACTTGTAATGGTGGGGGCAAATTCATTCCAATGAATTGGGTCCAGCACCCTTAACTATCCAACAGGTATAACATCGGGATTGGCCTGATATTCCCTCAGGTACCAATCCCTTTTAACTTCTAAACGTCTCCCCTTCCCGCTATGCAGTTGGTGAGAAGGGGACCAGGGCCCATGCGGGCCGGGGAAGGAGAGTAGTGCCCTCAGGCCGGGGACAGTACATGTCACTACGGCCCTCGCGGTCACTTCTCCCAAGGGGTTGACTCCGCCGCTTGCCATAACATGCTATTGCGGCTGGGATCCCCTCATCTCTTAAGGAGTTGCCCCAATTAAAATTCTATCTTACCTACCAGGTGCTGGACCCCTGCCACTTAGGGGCTGCCAGGACTTCATGGACAGGCCCGACCCCCACCTAAACCACACCTATCACCTCTCTCAATTTTTCCCTCAATGCCGCTAAATACCACTCATTTCCCATGGGAGACAAATGAACCCCATCTGCTCTATACAATTCCACTCTCTTGTGAGAGATGGACCGATGGGGAATCGTCCCGCCACCCACGAGCTTAATCCATTTTCCAATTTCCCTGTTCACTGTTTTGCGGGTTCTATCAATTTTGTGCGGCGGTACTCCAGGGCCCCAAGATATCCTCTCTATCCAATCAGTCCATAAGATAGTCACCCCGGGGAACATATGCTTGATAGACCAGATGTCGCTTCTTATTTCCTTCAGCATCTGGACCCCCTTCTTCTCTACCAAATCGTTTTCCCCTAAATGTATAGCTATTATATCCGGGCTTATGCCCCTTTCCTTGGTAAGGGTAGAAAGTAATTGCCGCCACCGCATGCCCCCCCGTCCCATCCACCTGATCCGAGCGTGAGCCGATAAGCCCAGTTGCGTTCCCCAGTGTGATGTCTCTGCCGCCTTGCTGGCCCATCGCACCAGGCTATGCCCCACGATCCAGACCGTGTGTTTTCTCATAAACCTGGGACCTGAGGAGACAAAACATCCATCATTCATTCTACATAGCCAGGGGGGACCGGACATAAGTCTTATATGCCCGACTACGCCACCGGCCTATCGACCGAACATCCTGCTCCCGGAGACCTGCTGACGCGGCGAAGCTGGCGGCCCCTATTCGAAATGAATGTGTCCCAAACAGGTGCGCTGGAAGATCTAGTGCTGTTAATGAGGCCCTCATAATGGTTGTGAACTGGTATCTCGTGAGAGGGGCCCCATTCCCATGACAAAACAGAACCCCGGGGACCGGCGGGCGCACTGACAAATACTGCGCTAGAGCCCTGACTGGACAGAGGTCTGCATTCCCAGCCCGAGCCAAGGTTATAGTGACTCCCCGCCCCTGCTGGTCAGTTTTTGAACGTCGCAGGCGCAATGCCACTTCCTGTTCTTTAAATTCTACATCTTCTACAGCTAGGGCACAATTATTCTTATCCTTGGCTGAATCCACCACTAATTCACTGACCCTGAATGCGCCAAAGAAAGCCACTATAAATGCAGCTGTGAACAGCCTGACTTCACCTATTGACCAGCAAATGCGGGGTAAAGTTCCACACATGCTTGTCAGCAGTCGAGGTGTAATGGGTGGTCTGTTGTCGTGTGCCATACCCCGCTCCCTGGCCCATGCCTCCAACATGCGACGGGCGAAAAATCCCCGGTCGGGTGATGGATAGCCAGCTAACCGGCTCATAAAAACCACTGCCGCCAGCTTGACGCCAATGGTGCCCACTGCGGAGCCCTGTTGTCTCCTGACCAACATGTACTGAAGGACCTGATGTTCCGGAATGGGAAAACCTGCGTCCCAACCCTGGGATGAACGGAAACCCTGGAAATCGCTGAATGCTCTTTGATACGCTGCCCGTGTGCGCGGCGCCAAAGATCCCTGGACGGTGTTATACAGGTCTATGATCCAAGATTCCACGCCCACTGGGGTAAGGGTTCCGGGTCCCGTCTGGCTCCAGGTGCGAGCGAGCGAAAACGCTCCATCTGGAAACGAGATATGGCGTCAGCCACCCCGTTGTTAACCCCGGGAACGTGCCGTGCCTTGAACATGATGTTGTTGTGAAGGCACACTAGGACGAAAGCCCTGATTAACCTCATAACCCTAGGTGAGCGTGATGACTGGGAATTGATTATGTGGACTACCGCCTGGTTGTCGCACCAAAAAAGGACCACGTGATTGGCGAATTCCCCTGTCCAAAGATGTACGGCTAAGACTATCGGGAAAAGCTCCAAATACGTCAGGTCCCTGGTGACACCCTGCTCCACCCACTCAACCGGCCACGGGGCACCACACCATCGGTCCCTGAATATCACCCCGAAGCCCATTCCCCCAGCAGCATCCGAGTGGACCTGGAGTTCTGCTTCCACTAATAGTACATCCCGCCACAAACTCACTCCGTTGAATTCAGCCAGAAAGGAAGACCAAACGTCTAAATCATCTTTCATCTCCCGGGTGACCCGAATATGGTGATGTGGCGGAGGAGACCCCACCAACCTGGCATATAATCGCGACAAGAAGGCTCTACCCGGGGCCACCACCCTGCATGCGAAATTCAGGCTACCAATTAAGGATTGCAACTGCCTGACCGTAATCTTCCTGGCCAACGAACATCCAGTGATTTTTTCTTTTAAGTCTGCCAATTTGTCGTCTGGAAGTCGTGAAACCCCTCTCATTGTATCCAGTTCAATTCCCAGGTACTGGAGGGAGGTAGCGGGGCCCACTGATTTCTCGGGTGCCAATGGGATGCCCAAGTTATCTGTCAACTCCTGAAAGATGTTCATCAACCCCCGGCATTCATTGGTCCCCGCGCCTCCGATGAAGAGGAAGTCATCCAAATATTTGGTGACATCCCCTCCACAGGCACGCTGCCGAACCAGCCACTCGATCAGCGTGCTGAAACGCTCGAACGCTGAACAGGAAATTGAGCAGCCCATTGGCATTGCCTTATCGAAATAAAGCAGCCCTTGAAATGACATCCCCAGGAGATGGAAACTATCTGGGTGGACCGGTAGTAAGCGGAATGCAGATTTCACATCGCACTTCGCTAAAAGGGCCCCTGGCCCATGGCGTTTTACCAGTTCCACTGCTGTGTCAAAGGATGTATATTTCACAGTGGCCAGCTCCCTGGGGATGGCGTCGTTGACTGACCTGCCCCGTGGGTATGATAGATGGTGGATCATACGGTACTCCCCCGGGGCTTTTTTGGGAACAACTCCCAATGGGGAAACAACCAAACCCGGAAATGGTGGGGTTGTGAAAGGGCCACCTAACCTACCCTCCGCACTCTCTTTTCTTATCTTTTGACGTACCACCGCTTCCAGCCCCCGCACTGATTTTAAATTGGGCGCTGCCTTGTGCGGGTGGACCTGCTCAGCTGGAATTCGAAATCCCTCCCTGAAACCACTGATGACATAATCTACCTCTGCCCTATCCGGGTGAGTGGCCAGGGCCGCCTCCAGCCGGTCAACTCTAATTGGAGTTGGGGCCCTTTGCATGAGCTGGTTGTCCTGCTGCGCCCTGCCCCCCCCGACCCGACGATCCCGTGTGGGGCCTTCCTTTCCCGCCTTGTTTAGTTCTGGGGCAGGCTGCGACATTGTGCAGGCCGGTGCAATTGGGGCAGGAGTGCCTAAACCTACATTGCGCGCGGGAGCATTTACCCGTGCGCTCAAACTCGTAGCATTGGTTCGTTTGGCTCGCCGCCGACCTCTTGCCCTCGCCACGAAAAAGATCATTGGCCGGCGCCACTCCTCCTTTTGCTAAAAGGTGACCACTATGCGACCTGGGGGCTCTAGCTGCATCTACCATACAGTCCAGCCACAAATCAGGCGCGTGCGTGTCCCAGCGCAGGCCCGGGGTGAAGGCAGCCCTATGGCGAAATTCTTCGTCATAACGGAGCCAGGCCCCTGGTGGTCCTGACTCATATGCCCGACGGACAATGTCCGCATATTTAAGGAGCTCGGGAGCCCTACCCGGGTATGCCTGAATCACCACCCCCTGGTATATTGCAAAGGCCGCAGTCCAATTAGTCCAATTCCTGTCAGCCTTTGGACTTTTAAAGCGCTCCTTATCCTTTTTTTCCTCTGGATCCGCTGGATCCACTAAGGGGTCCCGAAAGAGGAGGGCGAAGAGATCTATGAACTCTCCCCTCCATATCTTCTCTCGTGTGGCTGGCAGGAGGTGTGCCCCAATGGGGGTTGACACCGCTGCATAGCCAACTCCGGGGTACATGTACCTCTCCATTTCCGTGGGCTGGGCATATACTGCTGCCTGCTGAGCCCCATTGCCCCCCCATACCTGCAACGCCTGACCGGCCAGCCCCTGCGCCACCCCTTCTCCGGGGGGCTGCCAGCTGCCCATAGTGGCCGCCGGGCGGTATGCCGGTACCCAGGCTCCATTCCACCACACCAGCTGTGTAGCGGCTGCCCCTGCCGTTCCTGGCCCCGCTCCCGCTGGTGGCGCCTGCTGCCCTTGGGCTATGTTAAACTGTGGTGCCCCCAGTGAACCTTGCGCCCCAGTTCCCGTGTTCCTCTCCCATCCTGCCATGGGATTTGCCCACCACCCAGCCGTGGGGTATGCCCCACCTGCTAGGTTTGTTCCTACCGGGGCCAACGGTAGTCCCACCATACCTGTGGGTGGCCCAGTTGCTGGTGCCGCACTCCTTGTTCCTCCCCCAGCTCGCTGTTCTGCCATGTCGCGGATGGCTCTTTCCAGCACTCTGACTCTCTGCCGCAGCTCCTCTTCCTCGCCGCTCGTCTGGGGCGCTCCCTCTCCCGGTGGTTGTTGTCCGCTGCCCCTGTTTCCTATAGATTGGGAAAGGGGGGAAAGGGGCGGACCCCCACCCCCTCCCATAGCCACCGCAATGGCGTGCCCCATTGCTGGCGTCATGACCCCAGCTTGCCCTTGCAGCGATCCGGCCCACGCCCCCCACGGCGAAACCTGTAGGGGCCCTTGTACTGGTGGGCCAAACGACGGGGCTCCCTGGCCCGGTGTAAAGGGTTGCCAAGCCCTATCGGCCACGAGCCGGAATGATTCCCCTCCCCCTTCCACCGGGGGTTGGGCCCCACCGGTAGCCTCACTTGTAGGCTCTACACGGCAGCGCCTAGGGGCTGGGGGGTCCTCAACGTACCGCGCGGGGGGCTTAGTTCTCCGTCCCCCCCTCCGGGGAGGGTGTGGTGGTTCAGGCCCAGCAACTGTCTCTCCCTGCCCAAGACCCCCAGCCTGTGGCACTCTGCTCTCTCCTCCCCCCATGCTTCGCAAGAGGGCTTCACATCCCTCTATCCTCTCCCTCAACGAGGGTTCTTCCTGGGGAAGGGGAGGCTGAGCCTCTTCCCCTACTTCCTGGCTGCCCTGTTCCTCCGCAGTGAGCTCAGGGGCGCCCGCCCCCAGATCCCCACGGGCCTGGGCCCCCACTCGCTGCTCCTCACTTTCCCCGGCCTGAGCCGGGCTCCCGGTGGCTGCCTCCACTCCCACCACCGCGGGCGGGTTGTTGCGGGGGGGTTGCGTACCTTTTGGCCCCCCACCCTGCCCTCCCTTCTTCTTCCTTGGCCCCATGATGAGGGCTAATTTGTGTGGGTGGTGAGAGGAGGCTTAATTCCCCTGCCCGCCAATTGCTACCTTCCCCAACCCCTTTCTTCCGCTGGGCTGTTTCTCGGGGGGGTTTGTACCAATTTGCCGGCCGCTTGGCAATGCTCCTAACTCCCCGCGCCTGCTGCCTCGCTCGCCGCCGCCTCCCAACTGAGGAGACGCGCGGCGGCCTCAATCCATTGCACCGCCCCTTCAGGGCGATGCACCAATCCCCGGGCTCCTCGTGCTGCTCCCCGGCGAAGGTTGCCTAGCAACCCGGGCCGGGCCGTTCTTTCTTCCCGCCATGCGGGATTTGCACCGCGCACACACACCCCCTTTCCATCACAACTGCAGGCTCACATACCTGCTGGAAAAGGGGGGGAGGGTGTGTGCGAAACCGGCCACCGCGGACAGGGGAGGGGTGCTTCCAAACCCCAGCCTTCCCCACAAATCGTCGTGGCTCCCTTCTGCGGGGAAGGGGGCGCGACAATTTAGCTGTCGCAGCTATATTTAGCTGCGAAGGGCACTTGTCGGCGCACCCCCCAAGGAAGACACGACACATAAAGTTGGGTTAAAGTGGCCGCACTCTTTATTTCAGATTAGCTCCAATTAACGAATTGCACTTGTAATGGTGGGGGCAAATTCATTCCAATGAATTGGGTCCAGCACCCTTAACTATCCAACAGGTATAACATCGGGATTGGCCTGATATTCCCTCAGGTACCAATCCCTTTTAACTTCTAAACGTCTCCCCTTCCCGCTATGCAGTTGGTGAGAAGGGGACCAGGGCCCATGCGGGCCGGGGAAGGAGAGTAGTGCCCTCAGGCCGGGGACAGTACATGTCACTACGGCCCTCGCGGTCACTTCTCCCAAGGGGTTGACTCCGCCGCTTGCCATAACATGCTATTGCGGCTGGGATCCCCTCATCTCTTAAGGAGTTGCCCCAATTAAAATTCTATCTTACCTACCAGGTGCTGGACCCCTGCAGAGTGCGACATTTCAATATGGCAGCTGAAACTAAATTTTAGAAATGTTACCTTCAATCAGCCAAATAACCCCGACACTATGAGGAAGGCGAAAAAACAAACAACAAAAACAAAACACCCAATTATGTTGCTTGCCAAAAATTCCTTCCTGGCCCTACTAAGCGACCGCTCAGCCATAGTGTTGATTGGGTGGGTGCGAGCGTGCTGCCTCGCTCGCCGCCGCCTCCCAACTGAGGAGACGCGCGGCGGCCACAGTCCATTGCACCGCCCCTTCAGGGCGATGCACCAATCACCGGGCTCCTCGTGCTGCTCCCCGGCGAAGGTTGCCTAGCAACCCAGGCCGGGCCGTTCTTTCTTCCCGCCATGCGGGATTTGCACCGCGCACACACCCCCTTCATCACAACTGCAGGCTCACATACCTGCTGGAAAGGGGGTGTGTGTGTGTATGAAACCGGCCACCGCGGACAGGGGAGGGGTGCTTCCAGACCCAAGCCTTCCCCACAAATCGTCGTGGCTCCCTTCTACGGGGAAGGGGGCGCGACAATTTAGCTGTCACAGCTATATTAGCTGCGAAGGGCACTTATTATTGAAAGGGACACCAAGGGCGTATAATGTGTGCTGCAGTGTTAACATCGGTGGCTACGGTTCTAGAGAGATTGTGTGGTTGCTGTGTTGGTCCCAAGTGACAGAGAGGGAAGCAAAGTGTTCAAAACACTTTACTTCCCTCTCTGCTACAGTTCTAACGCACTTCTGCTGATGGCGCTTAATTGACTTCAGTGGTGAAAGGGCTTTTAGACTCACAGCGGAGATTTTCAAATTCAAAGTAAATAAGTAAATAAATATAAATATAGATACTTATAGGCAGATGGGAAGTACCTAGGCCCAGATTCTGGGGTGATTCTAAGTAATGCTGTATAAATCTACAGGGAATGTTTTGTTACAAACACCTTTTTCTGCCCATTCCGACAATACCTCTGGTATATTATTCATTAGCTATAGACCCCTTTAATAGACTTTAAGCAAAACTACTTATTTAAATTGATACCCTCCCCTCAGCATGCAACTTCCAGCTTCCTGTTATGTATTATTTCTGAATTAAGCCCAGAGAGTGCATGTTAGCTTAAATGTGTATTTGCTGATAGGGTTGAAACAAGAATCAATTTGGTGCTCACGAGAATCTTGCAAGAATTGAGAACCCTTAGTGAGATCTTAAGAAGCTCTTGCTAACGGTGTGAGAATCTCACGAGAATATTGCTTTAAAAGAAAAAAAAATGTACATGTACAAAATGACCATGCTGTTCTGTGCAGGAACAGCCCTTTTGTAAAATGGAGCCAGCAACATCATCACCATTTTGGAAAATGGCAGTCGTTCTGCACATGTGCAGCCCTTTTACAAAATGGAAACGCTGCTGGCACCATTTTGGGAAAGGGTTGTGCCTGTGCAAAATGACCATTTTTCGCATACACAGGTTTTTTGTTTGTTTTCCCCCCTGGCATGGAGCTGGTGGCTTCTCTCTCTGAGCAAAAAGAGAGACAGACAAACAGACACAAGACACGAGGCTAGGCATGGGACGTGGCACACACGTGGCTTTGGTAAGTAAATTGAGACAAAAATCTTGATTTTAGAAAGAGTCAAAAATTGGGGCTTTACTCAATTCTCATGGAAATGGGTCTGAGAAACTTGATTCTCAACAAAAATCAAGAAAAAAAACCAAGATCGAGTTTCAGCACTATTTAAAATGCCAGTACTACAATTGAAATATATAAGACTTTCTGAACTTGTGAATCCAATTCAGGTATTCATTTCCTTTTACAAATACCCAGATTTGAATCACACCTTCTGAGAACTTCAACTGTTACTTTACTTTGAGTTTGCTTCAGTTTGTACCTGTAGCGGGAACACCCTTTTACGAGTCTCTGCAGAATGAGGCCCTGGGTAAATTGTGTTCCGGCTCATCTTTTGGAGAGGATTGCGGTGCAGCCATTTAAAATTATGAATGAGTAAAGATGTGGGCTGGTTGTTCCCAGCTGGGCAGAGCGAAGAGTTGATAGACAGCTGAGAGGAGACCACCAGCCTTAAAATGGAGCCTGAATGTTCATGGAAGGACTGCCAGAGAAGAGACAGGGTATCAGGCTGGAGCATGTCTCCAGAAGCTCAGAAGAGCTTGGTTTTCATCACCAGTACCTACACAGGAGCTGGCTGACCAAGCAGGCCAGGCCAGGCCAGATGGGTACCAGGGAACCCAGGCAGTGACCTCACCTGGAAGTTAAGGCTGGGAACTCAGGGAGGAGCTTGTCTCAACCAGGAACCATCATTGATATATATATGGATCTTGGAAACTGCAGAAATTACATGTTTGAAAAAGAAGCATCCTTGGTGGTGAAAATTAACGTCTGCTTGTTCCTGATCCTTTGGTAACTTATAATCAGGGAGTGACACCCATATTGATCACATTGACTTTGGTTATTTTAACTTTGTCTAGTTTGATTATTTTGAATCGTGTTTGATTTTCTTTTTGTTGTTGTTGGTTTGTTTGTTTTTTAAACACCAAATAAAGAATGATGAATTCCCAAATACTGGGAAATTACCCATTTACCAAATACTGAATAACAAATAGCACATTATTTAATAATGAAAAATGCATTTGAATATTGCATGATAACTTTACGAATGCACAAGTAATTTGAATTTAATCCTTAGAATTTGTGAATTTCATCAAATCAAACTTGGATAGCTATATTTGCACCAGCTTTAGCCAGGGCTGATGCAAGGTAAAGAACAAGGGCCACCTCCTACATTAATTATCAGCTTGGTTCTTCCAAATTCCTCTATCTCCTCATTATGTAGATAACACCATTTTAACCTTTTTTTGCACTGATTTACATGCTTCTCAGGGTATTTTCAGACGTTACGAGATCACAATCAACCACGGTCAATCCCGCAGTGGACCCAAAGTGCCCTGAACGTCTGTTTGGCGGCCGCCAGATGTTCACCACAGTCAATACCCACCCAGGGTCAAAATCAACCACGGTTCCAAAGCTCCGGCCCGGAACATCGCCGAAAGCGTGGTCAAAGCGATTCCCACCAGGAAACAATAAAAAGTAACCACCAGCAACCACTGAATGGCAACTACTGGCTGGAATCAAACAAAATGATTCCAAGCCGGAGACAAAGGATGCAGCATAGTTGTCAGACAACCTACAACAACACAGGCCGCAGAGGGAGATTTAAAGGGCACACAGCAGCAGGGGGACGTGGCGGGATGGAGTGAGGCAGAAGGGAGAGGAAAGTGGTGGGCGAGAGAGCGAGGGAGGAGGAGGCAGTGGAGGCACAGGCGGAGGAGGAGGTGGTTGTGCTGCACATGGAGGAGGTGGAGGGGCAGCAGCAGCCACAGCAGCCGGGACAGGTCGCCCAGGAGACAACGACCGGGCCAGGTGAGGAGGCACCCCGGAAACAGGTAAGGAGACCAAAGGGGGAGGGGACCCAGCAGCACAGCGACACCAAGGGGGCGGGTGGCCGGCCAGCCGGCAGGAGGGGAGGAAGGGGGTGGGACGGGCAGAACGGCAACCAACCAACCAACCCCCCCAATGTCCCGCAAACACGGAAACGGATCCGGGAGCCTGAGCCCCTGGAGGAAATGGGCGCAGCTCCGATGGCGGAGAAGCTGGAGGACCCTGAGCAGGAGGAACCGGAGGGACCACGGGGGAGACAGCCCTACCACAGAGGGGGGCACTGGGAGACCCAGGATTTTATCCGCATCTGGGGGACCCTGGAGCATCAACTGGAGCTCGCACTCAATCAGCGCAATGAGCACGTGTTCCGGGAGATAGTGCGGGACATGGAGGCAGAGGGGCATCACAGGACTGTGGCACAGTGCCACTCGAAGGCCAAAGAGCTAAAGAGGGGCTACAAGGCCATCCGGGAAAACAACCAGCAGTTCGGACATGGAGCCCAGACCGTACCCTACTCTGATGCCCTAGACCGCATCCTCCATATGAAGGGATTTATAGTAGCCCCGTGCCTCATGGGAAGCGCCGTGGTCCAGGGCAGGGAATCGGCCGAGGTACCCCCTCCCCTCACCACCCCACAAGAAGGCACCAGCTCCAGGGCCCCAGACCACCCGAAGGAATGCCCAGGGACCTCCCGGACCAGCAGCCCCCTCCCAGACACCAGTCCGGAGAGCCTTCACCCTCCTGGCTGGACAGGCTGACCCTGAGGCTGGCACACTGATCACCCTCAGGCAGTGGTTGCTGGGAGCCCCCAGCTACATGGAGGGGCCAGCCCCGGAGGAATCAGAGACAGACATCAGGGGTAAGCGGGCAGATGGGAGGGGAGACAGACCAGGGTGAGGGGGGGAAGGAGGGATCCCCAGGCAGGGGGGCAGCTCCGTCCACCCCGATACCACAGCACAGGGGCACGGGGGCCACCCGGGCATACCTGCAGCCCTCCACCTGCCACCCCCCATATCCCCACAGGGCATGGCATGTCCCAGCACCGGAGTCAGGCAGGTGAGGAGGTCAGCGGGGAGCAGCCCCTGCAGCAGTCGGAGGCCGCAGGTGAAGCACACCGGCAATGGGGGGGGGCAAGTAGGACGGGAGGTGGACCCAGGTCACACAGGGCAGGGGGTTGGGGCCTGGGGTGATAGGAAAGGGAGGGAGGGCACCGGCCGCCTAACGGTGGGGCTCGCTACCATCCAAGCCATGCCCCCGCCTAGGGTGCAGCCAGCCAGGGCAGCCACCCCATAACTGCTGTGTACTCCAAGGGGCCCCAGCAACCCATGCCCCCAGTTCAATGGATGAGGGAGCACCGGGCATGGGTACGGAGCCAGAGGAGGACCAGGTGGAGGACATCGTCCGCACCACCACGGAACAGGGGCAGAAGATGATAGCGGCCATGGATCACATGGAGGCGGCCACAGAGCTATCCCTGCAACAGGCAGAGGCAAGGGACTGGAGGCTCCAGGTGGAGGTGGGCCTGGAATGGAGGTGGCAGTGCCGGGACCACAGCAGGCAGGTAGAGGCATATGGGCGGCTGGAACTGGCCATCGAGGGAATGGGGTAGGAGCATTCCCTTAAAATGGATAGGTCCCACAACATCGGGACCTCCCTGCTCCTGCACACCGGCACAGTGAGTGCCTATGTGATGGCAGCCATCCCGCCGGGCCCCCTGGCACCCCCACTGCCTCCCCAACTGCCCCAGATGCCGCCCCACTAGCTGGGTCCGCGCATCCGCTTTCAAGTTCCTGTAGGCCTCCGGAGGGAGCAGCCAACCAGAAGGTCCCATCAGGTCCCGGGTCCTCCCTCCCTCCCACCACTGCTTTCGCTTTCAAGTTCCTGTAGGCCTCCGGAGGGAGCAGCCAACCAGAAGGTCCCATCAGGTCCCGGGTCCTCCCTCCCTCCCACCACCGCTTTCGCTGCCGGACACCGAGGCCTCCCAGGACACCGTTGGGGACATGGACATCGGGGGGGGGAGGGAAGGTCCCACAGCTCTGCGGCACCCACAGGGCGGGCGAGGGGGAGGCTCTGGAGATGCAGGGGATAGGGGGAAGGGGGAGGGCGGTCTGAGGGGGGGCACGGAACCTGCGCAGTGTGGGGAGGTGTGGCGGTGTAGTGGGCATATGAACTTGGGTGAGGGAATAAATTCCAGGGCACCATTACTGCCTCCTTCGGTCTGTTCATGGGCCCGGGGGTGGGGGCGGACCGATGGCCATAGAGGGGCTTGCCCAGGGAGCCGGTGGGGGCCCCAGGGTGGTGGGGTCAGGGTTGAACGCCCTCACGCATCGGCCTCCTGGCTGATATGCCTGGCCAGGGCAGCACAGAAGCGCTTGCCGTATCAGTACTCCCATGGGTTCTCTGCATTCACATACAGGGGCACAGGGCCGGGAAGGCGCCGGAGCACGCGGTATTCGAGGGCAGCCCCAAAGCTCCTTCACACAGCATTTTCCAGCTTCGCAATCCGTTGCCATCCTCCTCCTATTTTACCCATCCAACCCATCTACCCCCATATTCTCATTTATTTACATTAGCTTAGATAGATTTAGTTGTTATTTTTTGTTTTTATCCCTCCCTGTGTTCAATCTTCCTCCCTCCCTCCCCCCCCAATTGAATATATTCCCTCCCCATTCCCTTCCCCTGTTTTTTTGATTCATTAGAGTAGTAGTATANATCCCTCCCTGTGTTCAATCTTCCTCCCTCCCTCCCCCTCCATTGAATATATTCCCTCCCCAGTGATTCCCTTCCCTTCCCCTGTTTTTTGATTCATTAGAGTAGTATTATTATTAATTATAGATTTTTTTAGGTTTCATTTCAGTTTTGTACCCCTCCTTGTCTTGTTTGTGATGCAGCACACAGTAGGCACCTATCACCAGGGCCGAGGTCTCCACCGTGTAGTCCAGCCGGCCAGCGAGGCTCCTCCAGCGCTTCTTGAGGGCCCCGAAAACCCGCTCGACCATGGTCCGTCTTGCACACAGGTGGGAATTGTACAGCACCACCTCCGGGGTCTGGGTGACCGGGTACACCTTCATCAGCCACCGGGTGAGGGGATAGGCCGGGTCCCCCAGGATACAGGGGGGCATTAGCACCCCCTCGATCTGGGTCATCCCCATGTCCGCAAAGTCCCCGCTGTACATCTGGGCATAGAAGGGGGAGATGGTCATGATCTGGGCATCGTGGCTGCTCCCAGAGTTCAAGATGTCTATGAACCACCCCCGGTGATGCAAGACAGCCTGAATCTGCAGGGAGTGGTAACCATGCCTGTTGACATACTCCGCGGCCTCCCCAGCAGAGGGGTGCAGGATCTCTATGTGGATGCCATCCACGGCACCCATGGAGTTGGGGAACCCTCCCTCCATGAAGCTGGCCATCACAGCCGCCTGGTCTACCAGCTGGATTGCTCGGTCTAGGAGCACGCCCTCCACAGCCTCACATACATCCCGGAAAATACAGGAAATGGTGCTCACCCCGACACCGAAGTGCTGGGAGATTGACCGGCAGTAGTCGGACGTTGCGAGGTCCCAGAACCCGATGGCCAACCGCTGGACCTTGGGGATGGGGGTCCTCATGGGGGTATGCTGCCGCTCCAGCCAGGGCATCAGCAGCTCTGCAAGGTGCATTAGGGTGAGCTTGTCCATCCGAAAGTGCGCCCTCCAGGCTGCCTCATCCCACTGAGCCAGCGTCCGGGACCACCACCCCTGTGCCCACTCTGTGACCCATACCCACCAGGCAATGGGCATAGTGAGCAGGGCGGCGTGCCACATGGTCTCCCTCCACCAGTGGAAGCGCCCAGCTGTGTCACGGAGCACTGTGGCCCTGTTCCGTCTGCAGAGCAGGGCCTGCCGGTCTGCCCCAGACACCTGCTGAGCCCTGAGTCGGGCCAGGGAGTGCCTGCAGCTGTGGTGGGCTCCCCGGGCCCTTGCAGTGCTCCAGGACAAGCTAACCTGCAGGTGGGCGCCCAGGTGCAACTCTGCGATCAGGAGGCGCATCTGATCAGTGTGTGAATGGTACCACTCAGCACAGAGCGCTAGGTGCATACCACAGACGCCCAACCTGTCTCGCTGCATGGTGCCTTCTGCCCTGGATGGGGTGCAGCCGGCCCCATTATAGCCTGGGACACGTGATGCCCCGCCCCGGATCGCGACCCAGTGACCGGGCGGGAGCACACGTGTGGGCCCGGGGTGCCCCTCCCCTGGCTGGCCCGGGCGGCTCCAGGAGGGTGAGGGCGGCCCATTGGATGCACCTGCTGTTCCTGCCTGGGGCCTTGCGCACGGACCAGCGTGCCTGAGCATGCTGGCAGCAGCTGCATTCTTTCTGTCATCATTTTCCACATCTCTGTGTTGGCAACATTGTGTGCTCGCCAACCTGATTAGTGTTTCGGCTGTCCTGTCTGTGTGATTGGTTCCTGCAGCTGTGCTGGGTCCGCACCTCATGCCCTTGCTTGTTTGCCATGCCTTGTAGCGGTTTGTGGCCTTATCACTTGGCCTTGGGGCTCCCCTGTGTCCCCTCCCACCCGTCCGGGGAATATGGGCCCCACTTTCCGTGGTGTCAGTCCCCCTGGCTTGCTGGACCATGACTGGCTGCGCTTCCACTGGGCTCCCAACCCCCATGGAGCCCCCCATACATGGACCTTCCGCGAGACCATGGCCCTGTGTGACCTGTGGCATACCCTGGCCGTGCAATTGCTCCTGAGCTGCCCGGACAGCCTCCCGGGTGCCTAGTGAGCCTGAGCTCTGGCCTTCGTTACTTTGGCTATGAGGCGAGCACCCGCGATTGCCGGCTGCATGCTGAGATACTGGGTCTGGTTCCCTTTCCCGATCGGCGCATTCCGGAGATGAGGTGCTCACATGTGGGGTGGTCTGCGGCGGAGACTGTGTCTGCTATGTCTGTGTGCAACCTGGTCGCCTACACAGTCTGTCTGGTGGAGGGGGGGCTGCCTTGGCTGTGTACTACTTTGGCTGCATTCACAGGACCTGTGGGTACCAGCGGTCCCGTGGGGCGGTCTATCACCGGCTTTTGGAGCTGGGTCACCGTCTGTGACCCCCTGCTGCTGACTTCTGCATGTCTCAGCCCACCGTGACACTGTCAGGTGTGTGGTCCCACTCCGATGTGTAGTTGGGGCTCTCCATGCAGGATTCGTTTGAGGCGTACTACCTGATCGCCCACCACATGTCCATGCTGTGGTACCGGCAGGGCATGCTTCATTGGCCGCACTTCGTTCACCTGGTGGGCCACCCGACCGCTGGTCCCCTCGTGGCCCCCTGCAGCTCTCTGTGAGTCCCCCTGTGCTTTCCGGGCCCTTTGCTGACCCCACTGTGAGCTCCTTCCTCAGCCCTGCTGCCGTGGCCTGCTGCCGGCTCCCTCCTTGATGTCCCACCCATGCTCCTGTGCTGCCTGCTCCACTGCCCCCGCCTGTGGCTTCGGGGTCCCACCGCCTCCCCCTCCATCTGCCTCTGCAACCGTTGTTCCCCTCCATGGCTGTCTTCTCCAGTATCCGTGTCCAGCTCTCTGAAGCACCCCCCCGGCTCCCCTGGGTGCTGCTGACCTTCCTCGTTCACTTGCAGTCCCTAGTGTGCCCCAGCCCCCCTCCTTGGGTGCCTGTGTGACCTCGGGGTTCTGGGGCCCCCTGGTCTGCACCTCCCGGCTACCTCCCGGTGTGTGTGTGTTTGTGCCTTTGGACCGGCTGCACGGCTCCCACTCTCCTGCCTCCCCTCTGTGGCACCCTCACCAGTGCTTGGGGTCCATGTGTGCCTCCTGGACCGTGCCCGGGCCGCTCCCTGTTCCGTGTGACCTTTCGGGTTCCCCCCATTCCGGGACTGACTGTGTAGCTGTGGGGGTGCCCATGTGGGATGTGCTTTTTTGGGGGGTCTGACTGCTGTTCCCCGTGCCCGGTCCTGCCCCTGTCCCATTCCCCCCCTTCCCTGTCCCACTACCCCCCTTCCGCCCTGTGTCCGTTGTGCCATGTGTGTTGTCTGTCCTGCTGTGTGCCCCCTTCCCTTCCTTTCCCGTGCGGGTGTGTGTGCACCTGGGCATGTGTGTGTGCTGTGTGTTCCACTGTGCCCTCGTTGTCTCTGTGCCTGTTGTGTGTGGTACCTCGGTGGCTCTTCTCCCTCTCCCCCCACTCTTCCTGTTTTCCTTGTGTGGGTGTTCTCTTTTGGCGCTTTTGGCTTCGTTTGCCTCAGCCAGCCATGTCTGTGTCCCACCCCTCCCCGGTGCCTTCTGGGTGTTTTGACCACGGCCGGGAATCGGCGTCATGTCTGTTGCACTGCCCCGGGCTGTGATCTGGTGGCCTGTTTCCCTGCCGTGGTCCTGATCCCGCCACGTCTGTTTGGGGCTCTCCTTGACCATGGGGGGTGGTTGTTTGGTTCACCACCGCTGGGAATCCAGTGTGGTGAATCGGGTGCCCGTAACGTCTAAAATCACCCTAAGTATAAGTTAGGAATGGGAATTCAGATACAAATTAAATCTGTAACTGCATGGAACGGGCCATTATGGATTAATCACTACCAAACTGAAACAGTGCGACAACAAGCATGTTTTGGTTCGGTTCTAAAATAAAAATATTAATTAAAAAAAATTATGCAGAATGCACAAAATGGCCACCAGACCATTCTGTGTAAGCGCACCCTTTTCCAAGGTGGTGGCGCTGCTGCTGCCGCAGCCATTTTACAAAAGGACATTCATGTACAGACTGGTTTGACAACCATTTGCTTACGCGCAGTGGTTTTAAAATATTTTTATTTGTATTTATTTTTTAAATTACCGTGCATGCTCAAAATGGTTACTGGACTGTTCTACACATGCGCACCCTTTTCCAAAATGGGGGCAGTAGAGTTACCACCATTTTGGAACATGGCAGCTAGCCAGCACATGCTCAGTGGCCATTTTGTGTATGCGAAGGCCGACTGCCCTTTTCCAAAATGGCAGCAACACTACCACCACCATTTTGGAAAAGGGTGCACATTTGCAGAATGGTCCAGTGCCATTTAAGCTAACATGCACTCTCTGGGCTTAATTCCAAAAAGATACATAGCAGGAAGCTGGAAGTTGCGGGCACAGTCATTTTTTCCTTATTTTTCTTTTTCTTTTACAATTTAAAAATGGATCCATAATACGAATCCACATTTAAATCTGACAAATTTGGGAAACAAAACAAAAATAAGCTAATATAAATTTGCATTCAAAAGACCACCCCTAGTGTAAGTAGCTTTAAAGCAATCAAACTGTTTGTAAAGAAATCTAACAATCTGCTTTACACATCAACTCTGAATTTTGATCTCCTAGATTTTAAAGAAAAGTAGAGTGTAAAAGAAATGGTGGTTTTGAATATCTGATATTTGTGCTGGCTTTTAATAACCCAATTAATGTTACAAAATTAAATACGGTGCACCCATTAAAAAAAATTAGTTACTTAATTAAACTGATATTGAGATGACATGCAATTGTTTGGGAGGGAGGTGTCAATATGCCCTCTCTCCAAAAATAAATAAATAAATTAGTGGCATTTCATAAATGTCTCTAGCTTGTCCATTTTGATTGTTATCTGCCAATCACAACTAAAAGGGAATCAGAAACAATTCTAACCTTTTCTGGTTCAAAATTCCTATGGATACCTCAGCTAATCAACATTCTGATTCTCTCTCAGATTATACATTGGGATGTGCATTTAAACAAATTGTTGATGAAGTTAGTATCATAAAGCTGCTGGATTATAAATAGCATCTTGAAGGCAGTAAATTAACTACGTAGAAACAATGAAATCTATTTATTGTCAGATGACTTACTTCTAAGGTCATTTATTGTTGCAAGCAGTTAATTAAGTGGCAAAGTAAATTTTTATGAACTCAGTGAAAAGAAAATCTTGTTCAATGCAAGGAGATGGTGAAAAACAGAACTGCCACACAACCATTCTAGTTGAATTTAATTGGTCTTCTGAAAGTCTAGTTTGGAGAAAATACACACGCTACATTGTCCATCTCTACCTCCCTACTACTGCTTATCGTTTCTATAGTGCTACTAAGCATATTGCAGTGCTTTACACTCACATATTTTATTGGAGACAGGTCCCTGCCCACTAGGCTTAAAATCTAAAAATGGACAAGGATGAGGGGGAACAAGGAATGATGGACAAACACACACACATCCATTTTAGAGATGGGGAACTGAGACTGAAAGGTCATAACTTGCCCAAAGCCACCCAGTGAGTTAATTGGCTAAGGTAAGATTTGAACCCTGGTCTATGAAGTCCCAGTCCACCACTTTATCCACTAGTGTGATGTCACACTACCTAAGCATATTGTCTGTCTGCCTGTCAATAATTTATTAAAATTTATTTTCTTCCCTTCCCCAAAGGCTCAAGGTCATTTACAAAACCAAAAGCACAAAAAGAAAAATAGTAAAAAATTTTAAAAAAATTAAAATCCCATTAAAATTTCTACCCTCACCCCAAAACCCACCCACCCACCCAACCTCTATCCCTGCCTGCCAAATGCTGTGCCCAAAAGAAAACTTTTACACTACCTCTGGAATATGCGTAAGCTCAGGTTCTGGTGGACCTCCAGGGGAAGGGAGCTCCGTAATAACAGGGCAGCTGCCGAAAATCCTCCCTGTGGGCCCTTGTCATGCAGACAAGGTTGGCCGGTGGTATCGGTAAGAGGGCGCTCCCGGCCGACCGCAGGGGTCACAGTAGAGCATGGAAGGAGATGTGGACTTTCAGATTTATTTATTTATTTATTTATTTATTATTTAAATATTTCTATCCCACCTCTTCTGCTCCCAGCAGCTCAAAGTGGCTAACAATAAAAATAAAAAATACAAAAATACACTAGTAAAAATAGATTAAAACACTACATTAAAATTCAACTAAAACTGGGGCGGAATAATCAGCATCTACCACCCTAACCCATCCCACCCACCCATCACCCATCACCCTCACCAAATACCTGGTGGAACAGCTAGGTCTTGCATCTTCGTCGGAAGGGAGGTCCGGAGCCAACTGGGCCTCTGCCAGGAGGGAGTTTCACAGCCTGGGTGTGGCTACTGAGAATGCCCTCTCCAGAGCCACCCCCTGGAATACCCGGGGACCTCCAAGAAGGCATCCCTGGCTGACTACAGGGGCTGCTCCAGGGCCTGAGGAATGAGGCAGTCCCTCAGGTAGGCAGGACTTTCCCCAGGACTTTATAGGTTAAAACCAACACCTTGAATCGGGCCCAGAAAACTATAGGCAGCCAGTGCAGTGAACGGAGCACTGCTGTAATGTGCTCATGGCGACCCGTCCCCGTAAGGAGACGAGCCACCGCAATCTGCACCAGCTGCAACTTCCGGATCATCACCATATATGAGTCCCTAAGCTTCTTAGGACTTTAAAGATCAAAACCAACCCCATGAATTGTGCTTGGAAAGCTATAAGAAGCCAGTACAAACTATAGAGCACAGGTGTAATGTGCTCATGGCCACCCACCCCTGAAAGGAGTGGGGATGCCACATTCCGCTTCGAACAGTCACCAAGGGAAGCCCCATGTGGAGTGTATTTTATTTATTTTTATTTATTTATTTTATATAAAAATTTTATCTCGCCCCTCCTGCCCATAGGGCAGTTGTCTAGCTCTGTTGTAATGAAATAATGGATGATGGTGACCAGATCTGAGGTAAAAAAAAAAAAAAGGCCACAGCCTTCTCACAAGATGGAGTTGGTGAAAAGTGCTCCTGGCCACTGCCGCGACCTGGCAATCCAGGCATAGCAGTGGGTCCAGAAGCACACCAAGGATGTAATCTTGAGTCACTAGAGGGAGCCGGACCCCTCAAACTATCAGTGGGATGGGACAGGAAGGGGGAAAAGCGCCACACACTCACACTTCTCGCACACCAGGGAGCTCTGCGTTCAGGTTGCGGAGGAAAGAAGCCCGTCAGGATAGTAGTTGGGTCTGTCCGTGTGCTTACGCACTCTGAACATTAACCCCTATCATCATCGGGCGCAGAGCTGGATATAGGGATAAGGGGTTCAGCCGCTCGACTCTCACTCGGTAGAGGGAGGTTTAGGACAGTGAGTGAGGAGGGTGCAGGGTGCATGGGGACGGGAACCAGGTTCCATGGGAAGGGGTACATGGGGCTACCACACAAAGCAAAAGGGGTACAGGGAAGAACCCAGGCGGGAAGGGTGGGCCACCCACACGAGCCCGCAGGCTCCCAGTCGCCCACTCGCTATCAGGGGTCAGGAGGAGTAAGGGGTTCAACCAAACACAAGTATACTCGGAAGGACTAAGGCACACACGCAACAGGGTTCAGGGGAACAGGGGTTTAACAGCACACACACTAATCAAGGCAAGGAACAATCAATAACACTTAGCTCAGGGGGCCAGTCTCTCCAGGAAGGAAGCTCTGTTCACCGGCGCTGTTCCCTCTGCAGCGCCGGCAATTATAGTGTTGGCCCCGCCCCCTGTG
>QEPC01007393.1:498612-518138 GCA_003113815.1 Sphenodon punctatus | reverse complement strand
CGTGGTAACATCTGGGGGGAAACATCCGTTTCCCCCAACAGACGTTAGGAGATCACAGCCACCACGCGGAATTGAGCATGGTTGACTGTGATCTCGTAACGTCTGAAAATACCCAAAGTGTGCAGCCCAAATTTCAGACCCTGTATTCCTTGAAGAGATCTTTTATTTTAGTTTTAATGTTATTTGTTCTTAGGAACAATAATTGCATACCAAGTTGTGTGCATTACGTACCAGGGGCGTAGCTATCATGGAGTGACGTGGATCAGTTTGAGCCCAGGCTCTAGACTCTCAGGCTCCCTTTGCAAGCACCCTGAGCACTGCTAGCAAATTTTCAGAGTGGGCGGGGAAGGGAGCAGGGCCAACACTGCTTTGCCCCCATCCACTCTAAAAATTGTCTAGTGGTGCTCAGGCTGCTTGCAATGAGTGCTGCAAAGAAGGACATTTTCAGAGTGGGCAGAGGTGGAGTGCTGGCCCCACTCTTAAATCTTCATTCCTTGGGGGGTGGGGGTTGCTACCGCTCCAGAAACACAGGTTCACAGGGAAGTGGGATAGCCCCACTACCTTTGTAGGAGAAGCCAAGGCTGACTGGAAGCCCCCTTGGGAGGGCCGCTGCTTAGGGAGCTCATTGCCCTTAGGGTTCCCCCATAATTGGGAGCTGATCCCAGGCCCACCAGCATACATATAACCTTGCTATGCCACTGTTATATGGCTTGGAAAATAACAAGCCTTGCTTGTGCAAATTTACTGAACAAAACCTTGTATAGAAATCCCATTGTCAAAGCGCTCGTCTGATGATAGGAATCGTGTATTGGACCAAATTTTGCCTGAAAAACTTCCAGCAAAATCAAGTCAACTCTGTATGCAACACATTGTGTCAATAATGCTAACGTACGCATGACTAAAAGCTACTACTGGAGAAAGGCTTGGGGATTTCATCCCGAAAACCTTGGAGTAAACTACTTGAATCTCTTTCCTATCTCAAGCATTTAGATACCCCCAATTACTATAGTGTATATGTCACACTAAACTTCTGATTTGTTTATCCTCTCAACACCTCGGTGAGGCAAGCAAGTACTATTGCACACCCTTATTCTGCTGGTGAATTGAGGCACAGAGCAGCTGAATTACTTGCCCAAGGTCTAATGTAAAGTCGTTGGAAGACATGGAAAACATTTCCCTACCTCCAGCCACTTTGAAAATTAGAACAAACTCCCCGGGACAGATAAGAGTTGGGGGATGGGGATGGGGAACCATCATCTATCTTTGAGTGACCGTGCATGCCCCCATCCTCCTTCTGTGCATGCTTCTTCGCCTGAGCTCAGTCATTCAGTGCATGGGGGTAGGAAGTGGAACCATGGGTTAGATCCAGGAACTGGAACAGAAACAGCTGCCAGCCAGATTTAGTTCATGGGTCAGAGGTTCCTCCCTTCTATGTCCAAGCAATGATTTGAAACTGGGTTTTCTGAACTGTCCCTTCAATACACACACTCTGGGTAAAAACACATATGACGGTGGTGCACCTCCATCACAACCCGCCCCGGGGTGGAAAATCTTGGGTGATGCAGCCTGGGTCAGTTCGGGGGCACCACACACCTGTGACCACGGCCAGGGAGCTGTCTCACCGGGTACAGCTGGGATCACAACAAATGTGTAGGTGGCTGGCCTTATCTGTGCTGTGCTCCCCGCACCCACTTCTCACCCAACCCCCGGGCCAGGCTAGGCAAGCTACAGTTGTACAGACATGCTTGCCTGCTTTAGCCTACTCTGACCTGTTGGGGTGGGCCTTAGCCCAGGCTGTGACCTTGGAGGTTGTCCAGAGGTCACAGCCCAGGCTAGTCCCAACACCACCCAGGGTAATCCCAGGCCAACATATGGCAGCACGTGGTTACAGATGCTGTCAGGTCTTGGGCCAAAGCACAAACTTTTTTACCTTCTAGCTAGAAATAGTACATAACCTTTGACCTCAGAACTGTCACAGCAGGAAGGGGGGAAGAAGGGAAGATTCCAAGTACGCACCACGCACACACGGCCCCCTTGTTACATGTTCTGGGAGAGGCCCATGACGAAAAACACCCATCAGGATAGTAGTGTGGCCTAATGGTTCCAAAGAAACCAGGCCTCTATAGGTCACACAACAATCTAGGGAAGGTATGTCCATGCACCAAACACACTCCCAACTTGCACAACCCAGTCCATGGGGGAAGGAAGAAGGGGTTGCTGGAAACATGGGGCACAGAGGTAGGGAACCAGGAACTGCAGGGAAGGAAAGGGAAATGTTCTCTCCAGGACGGTGGAAAAGGGGCAGACCCCCAGGTGGGGAAGCGGGCTCGCACTCCACTCGTTCACCCACACTTACTCACACACTCGTAGGCACAGGGAACTATGGGGTCAGGGACACAGCTTCCAGTCTTCAACCTACACACAAAGATCACACAAAGAAAGGGAATCAGGTAGACCACACTTAGCTTCAGGTCACACTTAGCTCAGTCAGGGGCCAGCTTCTCATGCCTCACAGCACCGGCTTTTCTACTGTGGACTCCGCCCCCTCCCCCCTGGCATGCCTGCAGGCGTGCTGAGAGATGCGGGGGCTCAGGCCCCGCCCCTGCATTGCGTGATGTTGCGTGCTCCTGACTGTCGCGTTGGGATGGGTTGCCCTGGTAACCCGCCGATGCGGGGACTCCTCTGGTGTGGCTGCGCCGGTATCTGTTGCTGGCGGAGCCAGGGGTGAGTCTTCGGGGGGGGGGTGTTCCCTGGTGTCTCCCTGCGAGCCTGACGTGGCCCGTATGACGGGCGCGACCGGCAACTCTGACAAGAACAGAGTAGATGGTGCTTGCTAAGATGAAGAGGGAAAAGAAACAATATATCTTTTTCCAAAATGTCCCTTGCACAAAAACCAAGCATAGTAGCAACCTCAGCACCCAGAGGGAGAAAGCAAAATGGACTACTGTCTGCTTCCTAACACCCTGTCACCCGCAGGTGTTGGTGGGATTACTGTTTCCACCTCCACACTGGCAAGCTAATCACTGTAAAATCTGGGAGAAAACACAAAGCTATTCAAAGGTTGATATAGTGCAGAGGATGCCAAAGTGATGGTTGGTCTTATTCCAAGAGGCTCAGGTTGCTATCCCAATTTATATTTTATATTATCTAATATCTACATGTATTTGGAGCTCACTGGATCTTGCTGCTGTTAAACGTAAGTCTCAAAATGGTGTCACACAGGCAAAAAAATTGGATTCCACTGCCGCAGTGTGTGTTAAGGGAGCTGGGCTTCCTGAGACACAAAACCCTACAGTTGGGTTTTGTTGTTGTTGTTTTTTTGCAGTGAAGTAGCATAGCTCCAGCTCCCCCCAGCCTGAGTCAATGTTTTAAGGACAAAATTCAGCCTACAGTGTGCAATGGAGCCTTCCCCCACTCACCACCACCACCACAAAACGGCATCTCTAGAAGAAGTTGGTTGCTTTAAGCAGAACTGCATTGGCTTGATTTGACACTGGGTGTGTTCAGACGTGACAGGGGGGCTTCGCCCCATCCCGAAAACAACCCAGAGATTCCCTGCCGGGATCACCCAGGCATGGCAAACAGACGTGCCGGGGATCCCGGCGGGGAATCAGGGAGGGGGTGGGGCCGCGCGGTGCAACGTGTGGCCGCACGGCCCTGCCCCCTCCACGCTCCCTCGCTGCCCGCCCTCTGGGGAGACAGACAGGTGGCGAGGCCAATGCTGCTGCAGCATCTGGCCAAGTTCACCACAGCCCGGAATCTCGCCGGGGATTCCGGGCCGTGATAGCCGGCCAGATGTTACTTTTTATTGATGCCCGCCTGGAATCACTTTCACCACGCTTCAGCAGATTCTTGCGCCGGGAGCCAGGGAAGCGTGGTTGAAATTGACCCCATGTGGGTATTCAGTGTGGCGAACATCTGGAGGCCGTCGAACAGACGTGCAGGGCACAGTGACCACAGGTGGGTATTCACTGTGGTTCACTGTGATCTCGTCACGTCTGAAAATACCCACTGTCATCCTCCCTCTGTCTCTCTCCCTGGAATTTTGCCCTGAGTAGACTTTATTTTCCAGTATCCTTTTCTCCTGAGCTGCTTGAAATACATTGCCTGGCAAGTGAGAACTATATTAAGGGTTAGTTTATCTTTAATTAAGTCAGCAAATTAAATGAAGGCAAATGAAAAACCTTGTTTATAGCTTCCCCAGTCCTTCTGTTGTTTCTTTATAGAAATTAAAGAGGACATTGTTTAAGAGGTCAGACAGTAATTGCTATAAACACCTTCCGAGCTGTATTAGTCTCCCAGGTAAATATGTACAGGAAACTTATTTAAGCAACCTCAGTGATAATTAGACATTTACACCTTCTCCCCTGCTTTCAGTACAGCGAACAGTTACAGTATTAGTTTAGTTCAGAAAACACGTCTTATTTGCCCACTGGGCCTCAATCATTTCCTTGGAGCCATTACTTTTTATTGTGATCTAGTCACATAGTAACATTTCTCCCTGTTTATAGACTATACATTTTATACCTTTATTTTTATTCATCATATATAATGTATGCACATCCGACAAGATGTTTAGCATGACCATTACTGCAGTCAGCCTGAATGTTTAAGCCATTCAAGACTAACAATTAAATAGGCCACGTTTAGGTCGGCTGAGGATACAGATCTTACATGCCAGTGGTTTATTCAGAAATGAACCCTTATGCTTTCCAAGTCTGGCAGCTTTGCTGTGCTATACTCCATGTTTTGTATGGATCAGAGAAATAATAAGCTCACCACCAAATAGGAAATCCTGATGTACCACCCCCCACTGTCTAGTACACATTAGTTAATGCTGGGACTGTGAGCAAAGTAAATATTAAGATGTCAGGCACCATAAATTAATGAATATTTAATTATTATTTTTAAATTACCAACACTTCGAGAAAGCAAAGCTTTATTATATTCTATCTTCCAAGTGGCTGGCATCATTAACAGTTCAGATACTGGTTACTCCAATCATGTTGGAAACCACATGTAAAGGGGAAAAAAACAATCTGATCGTCAGGGTGATGTCATTTTACGATATCTCAGACCTTGTCAGGAAAGCTGGGATTTTCAGGGTTACAACAGCCTAAAACAATTGGCCTTGGTGGCTTGGGAGATAGCAGATCTCTGTAGGGTTAACTTATTCCCAAAGAGGAGAAACATGAGGTTTTACTGGGGGAGTTTCCAAATATTTATCCTATTGTGGGGGCCAGAGGGTGGGTATTTCCCTTGTGAGTTTAACAGGAGGTTGTGACCACAGAAGCTGCAGAATTCATGTGTTTCTCCACAGAACAGGACCATCTGCAGGGAAGTTCTGCCCTTTCACAGTGCTACCAGGCTATCACTGCCTTCCAAGACAATACCAGCGCTGGGTCTCCCCACCATCCACCACCTCTGAATCCATTCATAGGAACTGGAGGAAGGCAGCTCACTCTGCAGAAAAGAAAATAGCACATGATGCTGACATGATAATCTTAATCAGAGTCAACAGATGCTAGGGATCCCCAAAAAGTTTACCAGGAGACTGCTGTCGAGAGAATTCTCTGTCTCAGCAAGGGTGAGTCCACCAGGGAGCCAGTAACGCTTTCCTTTTATGCCCTTTTCGGTCAAAATTTGCTGCTTTTTAGTTCACCTCTGGATTTTGGAGTGGAGGGATTTTTTTTATTTTAAAAAGCCTCTTGATCCTACATTTCTTGCTCATGCAAACAACCACTGATTGTGTCCTAATGAAAAAGAGAGGCAGTATTGTTTATAAGCAGGTTACTGGTGGCAACAATAAGAACTTATGACTCTGTGTGTGTGGGCCTGGCGGTATGTCTATGGGTGTGTTTGCCTGTGTGTGCATGTGAGTAATTGTCTGCCTGTGCTGTGAGGAAAGGATGCAAGATTATTTTCATGAAATGCTGTTTTACAAAAGTGGGCGATAAACTGCCTTGACTTGCTCTTCGCTCTGAGAAGAGATAGGTTTGTCCTGTTGTTGCATGGTTTGATAAGTACTTCCCTTGGAAAAACAATGACAGACTGTTGATAGAACAATGCACAGGATCACAATGAATATGAAAGAGTTTACAAAATGCCTACACCACCTGCACTCTCCTCCCCTCCTCCCTCACACATGCTGGGTTCTCTGTGTCTTTGTCTGCCTTTCCTTTAATTTTCCCTTTCTTACAGTTCTCTTCTTTGCAAGGGTGTGTGAATAATTTTCATTTTCAATTATTCTTGTTTGTTCTCTGCCACCGCTCTTTTCCTTGGGAATATTTGCTTTGATAATGCTATTTGCTGCATATTACCAGAACTCTACGTGGCAATCAGCTGCGCATTGCCAGATCTCTACGTGGCAATCAGCTGCGCATTGCCAGAATTCTACCTGGCAACCAGATGATTTATAGGGGATGGTTCCTAGGTCCCTCTTCAGGCCCTCTGAAACGCTTTCTTCACGAAAAGAGGTTACAAACAGCCATATCTCTGTTATCAAGTATTTCCTCCTCAGAAGGGGGCTTTTCAATACTGGTTCCTCTGTCCAGCGCCTATCACTGCTGCTACTCAGCAAATGCCTCCCATGAATAGATAATGCATGATAGGACAAAGGTCTAAGGACTGGGAACTGGTGGTGCAGCTGCTCCCAATCAGTTGTTTGGTGGTAACCCCTCCCCACAACATTACCAAACAGCTGATGTGTGACAACAGTAGCCTCCTCCCCACCCACCCACTGAAGTGCCAGCTGCAGCCTTTACCTCTCCTTTGACAAGGTTGAGTGAGCTGCTGTGGATGGGCAGGGAGGGTGCTGCTACTGCTGCTTATCTGTTTGCCAGTGAGACCGCTTTCAGACTTTACCAGAGGAGGCAGGAAAATTTGTGCAATGCAATTGCAGTTCTGTTATTGTGGGGATTAGCACCTTCCAGAATGCACTAATCCCCTTTTATCACACAGATGAAATTTAATGTGGACAAATGTAAAGTGATGCAAACGGGGAAATAATCCAAACTGAACCTTCATGGGCCCTCTATAGGCCAGGGTTCCTTACATTTGAGGCTCTATGAGCCCCTAATTTATGCCGGTGTCTTATATAGTCAAGTTGTCATTTCAAGTTTATTCATGGAACTCACGTGTTGGGGTCATATGGGGCCCTGTGCAGTTGCATTATTTTGGATACGACCCTAAGCTGGGAGGACATGTCTCCCCTGTGTTTGAAGGAAGGGCCTATTCCTACACCCCAAATTCAAGGGTGGTGGGGAGTATCGTCACCATCATCTTCTGTTTTCACACTCTTGGGTAGAGATTGGAATTGGTTTAAATCCGATAGCATTAAGTGTCATATCTCTGGACATTCTTGTAACTTTCAGACAAGTCCAATCCCTCTTTGATGGATGGTGCAAATCTGTGCAACAGGCTAGTTTTCCTCTTGGAGTATAGAGAGTAGAGAAATGGAAGAATAATAACACAAAATAATTATTCAGCCCTTTACATATTTAAAAAAGCTGCACAAGCATTAACTAATGAACGTTCACAATACCCCCGTCAGGACCTATACATCCAGAAAGAACTTCAAAATAGACATTTCACGTGGAATAAATTAAAACATGCATGAGGCAATCAATACACACTCCATCTGCACCACCCGTCAAGGGGGATAGAAAAGCAAAGTGATCAGGCTGAGCTGTGTAGAAGGGGCAATTTTGTTTCCCCTTTCCCCCTTTTGCTGAAAGTGGATCTAAACAGAGGCAAGTGGATGCCTTGGATGCTGCAGCTAGGATTGTGCTGAATTAATTTCTGTCTTTAAAAAAATAACAACAAAACCACTGTCTCTGATACAAAGCTGGGCACTTGCTAGTTTGAACCCAGCTGTAAGACAGCTTCTGCTATTAGGGGTTACCTTCTTTCAGGCTTTGGCCTGAAAGAGGTTGGGCCATACAGGAAGGCCCCTAAATGCCATTGCCTGCTCAGAGCCTTTCCAACATGGCCACATCCTCTTTGGAACTTTGGGTAAAAACAATGACAGCGGCCCACGGTGGCCCACTTTGTCATATTTTGATCTGGACCTCGCCGTTTTGTTTCAGCTACACAAAAGATCTGGGTGTGTATTTTAAGGGCACTAAATCCTTTATTTATCTAGGTCAAGTGCATCCATGGCAGTAGCTTGAATCACTAGGAATTTCATGTGCAGCTGTGACAACTCAAAAGGACTGGTCTTGGAACCCTTGTCTTTCTGGCTTACAGGCAGCAGCAATATTCACACTGGGTGGCTCTACATGTAATGTTAACCTTGGGGGAAATAAACCCTGTAGCACTGTGCAATGTCATCCCATGGTGGAACATGGGGTGATTTCAGACGTTACGGGGCCCATTGGCCCCGTACCGAAATCAACCCATTCATTCCCCACCGGGGTCACCTCGTCACGCCGCAACAGACGTGTTGGGGGGATCCTGGCGGGGAATCTGGGAGGGGACGGGGCCACGCGGCGCAACGTGCGGCCGCACGGCCCCGCCCCCTCCACGCTCCCACCGCCTGCCCTCTGGGGAGACGGGCGGACGGCGCGGCCAATGCGGCCGCCGCGTTGGGCCGGATTCGCCATGGCCCGGGATCCCGCCAGTGATCCCGGGCCGTGGCACCCGGCCAGACGTTACTTTTTGTTGGTCCCCGCTGGGGATCTCTTTGACCATGCTTCCCGGGACATTCCCCCGGCTAGCCCGGGAAGCGTGGTTCAAATTGACCCCATGTGGGTATTGACCGTGGCGAACATCTGACGGCCACCAAGCAGACGTTCGAGGCACATTGACTATAGGTGGGTATTCACCGTGGTTCACTGTGATCTTGTAACATCTGAAAATACCCATGGATAAACATTCATGCTTTCCTGTGTTTATTCTGCCACCCTATGGAGTGTGCCCAACAGGGGGAGCCCTTTGGGAGGAAGCATACATAGGTGAAGCAAAGAGTTCTCTTCTTCAAGTTAATCCTCCCCACTGGTGAAACTGACCAGTTAAACCTCCCCACTGGTGAAATTGACAAGAACAAAGCCCCTTGCTTAAACTGACAAGCCTGGGGAATAGATGTTAATTCCATGGTGTGTTTTCAGATGCCCCATGAGTTTGCTGAGGTGTTCTCTTGATTTGTTTTAGAGAACAAATTTCTACAAACCTATGTTAATGTGTCAAGACACGCACTGTCACCACCTGGCTGCTCTGATAAAATACAGGAGCTGCAGCCCAGTAGTCTGACTCCACCCATCCCTTCTTCATAAGAGCAATCTGATGACAGTGGAGTTAATCTTCCTGCTTGATGCTTGGAGGGCCAGAGCTGGAGACTTGTAATCACAATGGGTGTTTAGCCATGCCAGCCCATTTCACCCCCGGCCTGGCCCTTACATTTAAAGGCACTCTGCCAGATGTGAAAGTAGAGTAGACTGTGCCAGCTCTAGGCCAGCCCCACTTGCGGTGCTCTGGAGAACATCCTGGAGCACCGCCTGCAGAGCGAACTAACCAAACCCAGGGCACCGGCCTGAAGAGGAGCTGCTGTCCATCTATTCGCTGGACCCACACTGCAACTCTGCTTTCAGTTGGCTGTTGCCCTGGGCAACCCATAGAGTTGCGGACACCAGCCTAGAATGTCAGGTGATCCACCTGCAATTCTATGGTGTGTGGGTGGAATGCGGGCTGGGGCAACTGCTGGGACTGCCTAAAATGAACCTAGAGAGGGCTGCAAGTGGACAGATGCCTGAGGCAGGCAACCTCCACGTCCGTCTGTGTACACCCAATGAATTCTGACAGTGACAACCACAACTTTTTTTGTTTTTTTACCAAAAATAAATTATTACAACTATGTAAGCTGTGTGATACTGCACACATTTTTCTTTACATTAGAAAGGTTTCATATTTTATTGGTATGGCACTTACAAATAACCACTTAGAAAGTTTCACTGTCAAAAATTGCAGCCTTTTTGAACTTGCTGTGACCACACAGCCACAGCAAAAAAGCCATTGGAGAGCCACCTATCTACATTAACATTGTTTGTTTGTTTGTTTGTTTGTTTAATTATTTATTTAGATTTATATCCCACCCTATTCCCTGAGGCTCAGGGCAGTTCATAATAAAGCCACAAATAAAAATAAATATACAAATATAAAATACATAATTTAAAACCCATAAAAACTAAAAACATCCCCCTCACCCCTCCAGTCTATCCCTGCCCTTTCAATGCTTGGCCGAATAACAAGATCTTATACTGCCTCCAGAAGACATTCAAGGGTGTAGGCAAACCTCCAAGGGAAGGGAGTTTCAAAGCTGTGGAACAGCCACTGAGAATGCCTCTCTGCGACCCCTAGTCATATGAAAGTGGGACAATGGTAGAACCTGCAAGAGGGCATTCTCGGCAGACCTTAAGGCATTATATAGAGACAACTTTGGCTTCCCACCAAGAACAGAGAGAAAGCAAACAATGCTTCCTTCTTCTAGAGATTTTTTCAGAAGTCTCTAGTTTTTTCATTCTTACATGAGGCCTGGCATATATCACATAAACGGGTCAAGTGCTCAAGTCCCCCTGACTCTTCCTGACAGAGAAGACTAAAACACAGAGAGGCAGCATTTTTAGGCATTCTTTACACAAAGCATGATAATATGGAACGCCTTATGTGGAGGTTGTGTCTGTCTGTGACTCTTTATCATCTCTGGTACTACATCAACCAGCCAGATGTGTTTTAAAGGTCTTGCTGAGAAAAGCCCAATATGCCCATGCCCACCTCCGTGTTTGTGGCTCAAAGGATTGCAGAGATATGAGGGTGTACTGGTTCCAGAGCTATTACTGGCCCGTGCCTGGTCATGTCACAATGGGTGTGATGTCATGGTGACCAGGGGACTTAGTACTATGTGCCAGGGCAACTAGTAGGGAGGGGGGCACAGGCAGCGGGGACTAGTGGAGTCAGCAGGGGAGGGAATAGGCCAGTGGGGTTGGGGGGGCATAAAGAACGCCTATTTCTTGTATGTATAGATGCCTTGGGTATGCATCTTTCCTCTCTTGTTTAATGAAAACAAGGAATAGTATCAGTGAAAGATGCCTTTGGGTAGAAGAACATTGTACAAAATCTAAGAGATCCATAGTCAAAAGTTGCTTCTGGGCAATATCATGTTCCATGCCAGGGCTCCCCAACTTCTTGGCCACTGTAGGCCAGATGCCTCACAGCAATTCGCTGTCATGAGTCTTGACTTACAATTCCCATGATTTTTAGAGCATGGATGAATTTTTAACTCCTGTCTTAAAGAAACAAACAAAAAATAATCTAAGTATTAAATATATTTTAAAGGCCATAGGCAGGATGGAACCCGCCCATGGGCCAAATCTTTCCATCCCATGAACTTCCAGTTGGACAGCCCTGTTCTGGGCCAATAAAGAACAGGTATATTACACAGCTGTTTTGCTTCAGTCTTGAGGAGATGGAGTACCAGTAATTCCACATAATAATACCACTATCTGGTTAGTTTGTAGGGAGAAATAAAATGACAGCATTGATATCAATCCATATATTCTACTTTTAGGGTGGAAAATGAGATTTACAATAGCAACAGCAACTGTGGAGAGTGGGTGGATGAAATAGGAGTTGACAGTGGGTGCAGTCAGATGAGCTGTGATGACCCAATCCCTTTACAGCCTTGTGGTGGGCAATCGCTGCCGCCACACTGCACTGCAGGGCCTGGGCAGGGAGCTAGGCAGATGGTCACGGGGAAGCTGAGCAGGCCAGCTGCTGCCGTGGCAGGACGCGGTGCTGGCCTCACAAGTGGGTGTTCTGCCCCGCCTCACTTCCCTGGCTCAACTGAGATCTCACCCCTGGACGTGACAAGACGTGCACGATGAGCAAAAGTGTCTGCCGCTCAAGGCCCCACAGTGATGCTGGGCAAGCGCATCCCGTTCCACATACATGAGTTGCCCCCTTGGGCAGCCTTACCCCAGTTGAGAAGAAGGTCCAGTGTTCTTTTTAACAGTAAAATAACTAACCATTGGAACAGCTTACCAAAGGGTGCACTCTTTTGCTCCATGACGTGTCCTTGGAATTTTTCAGAGGATGCGTCACATCTGCTCACCCCGCCCCAGGGTGGGGGGAAATCTGGCAGGTGATGGCCACACGATGTACTGCATCGCGTGGCCCAGCTGCTCAGAGTGGGGTAAGGCTACCCAAGGCACGGTAGCCTCCCCACTCTGTCTCGTGTGGTTTCACTCACTATTAGTGGGGGCCAACACGATTTGAGAAAGGGTACGTGTCAAAGGGAGGTGGGAATATATGGTGTTTTATTCAATTACATGATAAGGATGGAGAAAACCTTGGGGGACTTAAGCAGTCCAATCTATTTTGCTTATTGAAGAGAACGATGAAAGACCACTTGATCACAGTCCTTAAGTGCCTACACAGAAGGAAGATATTTATTCTGAAGGGCTCTGTATACTAGCAGACAAAGGCATAACAAGACCCAGTGGCTTGAAGTTGAAGTTAGACAAATTCAGACTGGCAAGAAGGTTCAGTGTTCTTCTTAACAGTAAAATAACTAACCATTGGAACAGCTTACCAAAGAGTGCACTCTTTTGCTCTGTTGTTCATTGTTACCTCATCCTCCCTCAGCTTCTTTATACATTTAGACCTCTTGATGCGGTGTTCTCTCTATCACACAAAATGTAGTTTCATCCTTGTCTCTTCTCCCTTGCCTATCCTAGATTGTAAGCCCATTAGAGCAGGGACCTGGCTCTAACTAATGACTGTTCAATGGCTGGCAAGTATATTGCTTGTGCCATATTAAACCAAACCAACATGAATTTCTAAGGCTGCTGAGATCTGCCCATATGACTTAGTAAAGCCTATGCCTGATTTGTTTCAGAACATATTTAAAAAGTCACTCAGAGGCAGCTCTTCAGTGTGTGTATAAACTGTGCAGCTCCTCTGATATCAGTAGAACTTGATATAGGCCATCTGAGTGTTTGGATCATGTAATGTATCATAATGGTTTGCCCTCCTATATTTGTTTTCTGTCTGATTAGTTCAACCTACTGTAAGAACATTATTTAATGTAAGTGAATGCCATTATCCCCATAGACCCCAAAGACTGATAGCTGCTTCTCAGAGATGTAATGGAAAACCCCACGGAGACTTCATTACAAACAGAATGCAGTGTTCTGCCTCTTGATGCATATGGTGTCTGTCTGTCTGTCTCCACAATGGGTAGGGCTTCCACAGGGTATAGGCCAGTTCTCTTCCTGTCCCTCCCTCTCGCCCTCCTGGAAATTGTAAACTTGGTGCCCCTGAAAACACAATTACCAAGTGAACGATTTTTCTCCTTACTGACCTTGTTATGCTCCACTGTCATTCTTTCATAGGGGTCACAGTAAAAGAGGGTGTTGAGACATGGTAGGGAGGAGGATAATGGGTTTACCAGTGATTGGAGAGGCGCGTTCCATGCATGAGTAGTGGATCTGGGGAAAGTGCAAGGTTGTTTGTTGGATACCACAGCAAATATGGAGCAAACCTGGATATGAACGCCAAAACTCCCAATTCCTAGTCTTGTGGTCTAGCCAGACTTCCTTCCTTGTTTTGGCAGGTTGTGTTAAAGCAGATTGATTGTGTAGATAAACAATCATGTTCTTTGTATAAACAAGTGTGTTTTAATAAATTTTCAAAATAAAAATGTTAAAAAGCATCAACAACATTTCTGGCTTAGAACAGCTAGAAGGTTACCAACAGCATTGAGATCGGGCCAGGAAAACTAAAGGCAAAGAGGGGGAGAGGGAGAGAAAGAGCAGAAAGCAAAGCACTTAGCAATCAGTAATGGATGATCGAGGAACAGTAAATAATGAGGAAGAATGCAGACAAATGCATAAAGACGTATAGAGTATTCAAAATGCTAACAGATGACAGACAGTTCAATGCAGACAAATGAATTGTAATTATGACTTTGATGAGCCTTCATGGCACAAGACTTCTCTTTGTTCATACAAAAATATGAGTAAAGACACAGATTTATTTTATTTTATTTTAAAAAGTCAGGAGGCAAACCATTGTGCCTCATTAATGAATGATGCGAAACAAAAAGAAGAATGACAAATCAATGCATTTAATGAGTCTTAATAGCCCAATTGTGTGTGGATGTGTGCTTCACAAAATATGAGCACTGAGAAAAATAGAGTAAGACAAAAGAGAATTCCAGCATGTGTTGTTAAATATGAGGTTCCCTCACTAGCTGATCAGCCAGAATAAAATCATCAGCTTCTTGGACTTCTGTTTCTTCATCTCAACCATTTTTAAAGCTAGATCTGCAGCTTGAACAATAAGCCAGATGTTTGATGGTTTTTCTGCATAGCTCTCTGGAGCTTGAGCTACTCACTACTGCCAGAAATAGCAGGGGGCTGGAATATTATTGGTCTAATCCTTTATGGTAAAAGGCTATGCCCCTTCCACAGAAGCCAACACACAAAATTGACTTGATACCATAACCTCTTAACTTGAATTCTTCAGAAAACAGACATTTTGTCTCATGGCAAATTGCAACATATTGGGCTGTGTTCAGCTGTGACACTACCACTAGTCATCCAATAACAGAATAGAACTTTTTAAAAGGACTATACTGTGGAAGCCGTGAAAGATTTTTTTTTCTCTCTCTTCTGCAATAGCATCTGCAAAGTGCCCTCTATAGTGAAACTGTTCCAAGGTGGTGAATGGTCTGGTAGTCCCAGGTTGTCCCCACCCAGAGACAGAATTGTGTATTGCCCACTGAGATGAGTTGACCACCTACTTTGCAGACCAAATTACTCCTATTTGTCATAACTTGGGGACCGTTAATTTGATTCAGAGTTTGGCAGACTTAATCTAGTCCTGTTTGTCTGGATCATTTTCAGTTGGTGTCACCCTGCTGATGCAGAGGGAGTGATTGGAGGAATGCAGGCAACCAGTTCCAAGTTAAACCTGTGCTCACCTATATATAGTCTAATATTACATCTAAACGAGCCCTTAGTTTCCACTCCAAATAAGAATAAAAGCAAGGGTGTAGCTATAAAGAGACAGACATGAGCTTTGAGGGGACAGGGGATCCACACTCCCTGGTGCCACTGTTTTTCCTGCTATCAGGCAGAGGTCAGGTGACCCTTTCTATCTTTTGCAACACATCCCATTCCAGCCTAACCGTGCCCCTTAATGACATGTCAAAGTATTTCATGGATTAAAAATATCTGGCAATCTTTGAATCAATAGAGTTTTCCTGTGTAAAATCTGTGTCAGTAAGAGAAGTGTGGTCATCACATTTGGGACTGAAATGAGGGCCTTAACAGATGAAAACATGAGTCCTTCCAGCTTGAACTAAAGATCCAGGCTATTTAGTTGCGCTGTAACAGACTCATCTATACCCTGTGGATTGGGACCACAACAGGACATAGAATGCCCACCTCCAGTGGGCTACATACTTCCTTTGCATGGAGGAAACTAGTCCAAAGTATCTGAGGCCTATGGAGATTCCTACTCCAGACAGGCCTCCACTTATGCAACAGCTGTCATCTTCACCACCACACTGGTGATTGAACCAGGGATCTCTAGAGCTAAAAACACAACCAATTACAGCTGAGCTAACAATTCAAGCTCTGTAGCTCAGCTGTAATAGACCGATGTACACTATGTGGTTTGGGCACAGAGCAGGAATGGATGTAAGCATTATGGAATCAGGTCTCAAAAATGGAGTCGGCACTATGTAAAAACGCATAGTGGTTTTTGGACTTTACTCTTTTCAAGACCTCATGCTTTCCCTACTTAGGATATGACAGAACCGTCAGGTTGCTGTCTTGCCACTGAAATGCCTCATGATTGTACAGTTTGGGTTATAAATAATTAGTTTAGAATGAGATGGATGGATGACACAGTACATCAGGATGTCCATGCTCATTGTCAGCATAGCAATAAAAAATCCTGAGGGCAACAGTGAATCAGACTGCATAAAGTGTATGCTCTGCTTGCTACTGGAAAGAACAAGGAGTCGGTTACACAGTAGATACCATAGTGATGTACACTTTAGAAATAACTGGGATGCAATCAAACGGTAGCTTCTCCAGTCTCTGAGACCATTCAATTTCATTGTAAGATGTAGAATTATTATTTTTTAAAAAAAAACTAGAGTAAGAAAATATTATTTTATGGCAATAATGAGTTTAAACACAAATACTTTAAAATAAATAATCATGACTCTGAGTCAGGCATTGACTGCAACAGGACGAGATCCAGGCAAGTGTAAACTGTGCAACCACATAGGGTCTCGTGTTGGCAGGCAAGGGGATGTGGCATATGTGAAGTTCATGAATAAACTTGAAATGACAATGTAAGTGTGAGAAGCACTGGCATAAAATACGGCCCCATAAACCCTCATGCGTGGAGAGCATATGGAGGCTCACACCAATTCTGGAGCCACCCCACCCCACCCCACCACTCCTGTGTTAGATGGGGACCCACACAGGGCCACAACCTGTATGGAACTGCCACTAGACTGCAGTGTTCAGGCTAATGTGTACCTATGCACATCTGCCTTCTACTAGCCTAAGGGTGCGAATTCAAACTCCCTTCGATGACCTCGCATGTGATTCCTATGCTTCTACAACTAATGGAATGTTATAAAGCAGCGTGTTAGAGACCTTGAGTGCAATCCCTGGTGATTAATGAAATATAATTTGTGGCCACAGCAGTATTGCACATCTGGAAACATGGCTGTAGTGAAAATCAATAACAAGATATGAGTCAACCAGGGACCAATGAAAGAAAAAGATAACAATGGAGGCGTGTATCTAGTCAGTTTTTTTGACAGCTGGGCAAGTCTGACTGTATCATCATGAGAAAAATCTACAAGAAGATTCTCACACCTAAAGCCTGTCTTCTCTTTGGCCTTGTGTCATTGACAATCACATCTATGCTCAAAAACTAAAAATTACAAGTCAGTTCAAAGGGGGGGGGGGAGGGAGGGGGATATGCCTCTCTGCTTTTATGATTTAGAAGTATTAAAAGCCACCAATAAATTACCAAATACCCCAAACCCCTTGCTTCTCTTCAGGGAAGCCTTTGAAAGCTTCCTCCTAATCCTATGAAAATGTGCCATTATATCTTTTGAGCATCTTTCTGTCCAAGGCACCAAGTGGAAGAGCAATTTATGATGTAAATGAAAGGCTCAACTTATCTTGGGGACATACTAATGACCGTTCCTAATGGTTGCTTTGCCTAGGACATAGTGTGGAAGTAGTATTTGCCTAAATAAATCCATAAGGCCTTTTCTCACAGATGCACACACACACACACACACACCCTGCCGCCCACATGTGCCGGTGGGTGCATCCATACGATCGCTACAGCAGGTGCAGTGGGGATGGAGAAGCATCTGTTTGAACGCAAGGCCGCGCTCCCACACTCTACCCACCGCCAATAGCGGATGCTCTGTGGGTGGAGGTTCCTGGGAACGCACCCACACATACCGCCCACACACCGTGCTACCCACCCATCCCCCACGTACCCACACCCATTTGAAAATGGCCATAGTCAGTCCTGGTACAATTCACAGCCATCAAATAATAGTGCTAAATAAAAAAAATAAACATAAAATTAAAAACGGATATGAGGAAAGCTCCTTTGGAGTCGCCAGACTGAAACACAGTCAATAGTGAAAGTACTGAAGGTGCGGTAAGTACTGGATTTTATTGGTCAACATGATGCAAAAACATGTTGGGATGTGATGTAGGAAAACTCTTAGAAGTTTGTAGCTGGTCTCTTCAAATATGAAAATCATCAATCTCCCTCTCTCACACACTCCTTCAGTGTATAAAACATTGAGCTGGAACAAGCTGTTCTCCAGAAGTTCATCCTCAGCTTCAGAACACCTCAGAGACTGAGGGACAAAGAAATGAGGGAGATGGAATTATCATTTGGTAAAGCCCTCCTTGACCTTGGTTAAGCCCATCTTAATCTTTCAATCCAGGGAAGCTTTTGTAAATGATAGGGATGTGCGAACAGAATGCTGTTCAGACGTTTGGTTGTTCGGTTCAAAACCCGGGTTTGGTTGTTCGGTTCAGCAGAGTTCGGTTTGGTCAAACTCAGCCAACATCCGCAAATAACACTATCAATACCGAAATCAATTTTTTTTCCGGTATCGGTATCATTTGGCCCTAAAACCATACCTGGTCTCCACTCCTAGTGCCAGAAAGTCTGCTCCTCAGCTGCCTCCCCCTTCCAGACACGTTTTTCCTGCCCAAAGTCACGTTTTTCCCGCCCCCGAAATCATCCAAACTTTTCCAAACTGTTTGGCCGTTCGAACGTTCAGTTCGGTCCTCCGAACAGGCCAAGTTCGGCCCAAACTCCAAATATCCGAACCGCATTCGCACATCCCTAGTAAATGACTGACTCACCAAATGGGTCTTCTTCCTACCTCCAAAACCTAATACAATCCAGAGTATTTTCTAGTCCTTTCAAAGAATAGTAATGACATTATGAAAAATGTGATTTATATTAATGACAAAATATTCTCCATAATATCAACACAAGTAGCTTCATACCTTTCAGCAATGTATTTCCATTTCCAGATATGCCTCACACCTCATTAAATTAGCTCCTTTCCATCTTTCTGCCATCTGAGTATATGTTCCTGAAGGGGTGATGAATGTTCAACTGGTTCAGTAGATCTAGTCAGAGTTCTCTAACCTCGTTCATTCTGTCAACAGTTCTGCACGCCAACAGCAAGGTCTTCCTGGCTATAACGAGGCCATTAAAGTGGCATAAAATCTGTTTTACTAGAGCTTAGAAGCTAGACTAAAACTGAAGAAAATGAACCCAATGCCTCAACCAGGCCCCCTTTATTTTCCTCCCAAACTGATTGAAAAGGTGCTGAGTGTTCTGACTATTTCTTTGTTTTTTGCTGCCCACAAATCTGCAAGTTGGATGTCTTGTTCGGTTGAGGAGCTAAACAAATTGTTTCACAAGACATTTCATTACCTCAAAATCTTCTCAAAGACCTCGAAATTTAGTGCCAATTTATCAGAATGCAAAATAGATGCCATCTGCTTAGTCATTCTGCTTGCTTTTTAGCTTTTCTTTCAGGTGATCAGTCTGCAGCAATATGACATGGGTTTTTGCTCCTAAGTAACAACCACTGGAACAGAGACCTTCTGGAAAAACAGTATATTGTGGTTCTTCCTTATTTAACTTTGTGCTCTGTGTCAGACTCTAGCGGCTCAGAGAAGGAGAAAATTCTTGACCTGGACACTCTTGTGGCCAAGATGTTGTATTTATGCCTTCTTCTCTAGGAAACTGATATTGTGCCTAAATTTCTTGTTCATCCATCTGTTTTACAACAACTTGTTCTAAAAAACCTTCTAAAAATAAAGTAAAAACATTAAAACTTCCATCATCTTTTGAAAATGTCATCTGTATCCTGTCATAACCAGGCAGTTTCCCAGGAAAATCTCCTGTTCAATGAATTTCAATATGAAAGCTTCTTTAAAAAAAAA
>QEPC01007393.1:466749-489718 GCA_003113815.1 Sphenodon punctatus | reverse complement strand
GGCTACAGCTGGGAAGGGGCATGACACACAGGGAGCAAGCACACAAGGGAGACAGGAGGGGGAAAACCCAGCACCCCCACAAGCCCACCAGGTGGCGCAGAGCACTGAACAGTCTCTCCAGCACCCCAGGGGCCATGGGTTCGAGGCTGGGCTGTGACAGTGGGTTAATGGGGTTTTATCTCCCCCACCCTATTTTTTTGTTTTAAATGTTTCCCAGGCCCTGTTTTAATATTTTATGTATTTTTGATGTGTTTTTAAATGGTTTTATATGTATTTTATATTTTTTGTTGGAAGCTGCCCCGAGCTGTTCTCAGGAGGGGCGGGGTAAAATTTAGAAATAAATAAATAAATTTTAAAAATTACACCGGTGCTCCAAAGTTTGACTCTGCATTGGCTCCCTATAGCATTCTGGGCACTATTCAAGGTACTGGTTTGACGTATAAAGCTTTAAACAGTCTTGGCCCCACATATCTGAGAGACTGCCTGTCCTTCCATGTCCCATTGTGGTTCCTGTGATTGGCCAGGAGTGCCTCCCTGTGGGTACCATCTGTTAGCTTTGCTCATATGACAGGGGCTCACAAAGAGGCATTCTCAGTTGCTACGTCCGTGCTTTAGAACTCCCTTCCCCAAGAGGTTCATTTAAGCCTGAACATCTTCCGGAGGCAGTGTAAGACCTTTTTATTTGAAAAGGCATTTGGCGGGCAGGGATAGTGGATTAGGGTGAGGTGGTGGGTGGTTTGGAGGTATCGGCGTGAGAGGGTGTTGGGTGAGGAGGAGTTATTAAGTGGGTTTTGTGGTGATTTTAGGGGTTTTGTAGGTATTGTAAGCTCCCCTGAGCCTTTGGGTAGGGTGATATATAAATTCAAATAAATAAATAATAGCAGTAACATTCCCTTTGTTTTGTCAGTACATTGCACCAGACTCCAAGAGTCATACATGTGTGTTTTAACAAAACTGGGCTCAGAATATCAAGTAAGTTACAAACATGACTCCCCCCCCCCCCCACCCCCAGACACAAAAAAAAGAGAAATTAAATAGTTAACCTGCAGCTTTCGAGAAACATGATGAAGCTATCTTAGGGCGCTTTTAAACGAGCATCGCAAAAGCCGTCTCACTACCTGCCGTCTCACTACCGTGACGGCAGCTCGCTGATGCGGATTTGAGGGGGAAGGATTGTCTGACACGCGAAAGTGGCGGCTGCAAACCGTGTGAAGCATTTAGACAAACCGGAAGGACACGGCTGCAAACCGTATGAAGCATTTAGACGAGAACAAAATAAGGCGGCTGATTAAAGGATCAGCTGCGTTTTTTGTCTCATCTAAAAATGCCCTTTGTCTCCTAGTTACAAAAAGCTAGTGCTGTTTAAAGCACTTAAAAATTTAAACTATGAATTGTCATTGTGAAGCTCATGGTTCTCAACCTGATTCAGTCTCCAAAAGAAAGTATCTTTCCTTCCAAATATACACATTTTCAAAAGGGAATTAATTTCTCTCTTTCACTTTACTTATTGAGGTGGGGGGGAGGGGGGAAATGGGTTCTGCTAAAGCATTTAGAATCATCTGTTAATAATAAGAGTGATCCTCTTTAAAACATAGTGAAGGTCACTGCAACTTATGAAGCAGACATAAAGAACTGCGGTTAGCCCTTGAATACATGGTTAAGCAAATACAAATGAAAATTTGGGTTTAATCAGTAGAAAATAAGAATAATCAGTAGGTTCTTGGTATGCCTTTTGGAAAAAGGACACATTTTCTTGTTGTACAGAAGCTGGTAGTGTTACTAGATCTAGGGTAATTTCAGACGTTATGATACCACGGTCAACCACAGTGAACCCCCTGTGGTGGCTGTGGTACCATCATGTCTGTAGTGCATTCCGCCAGATGTTCACCACGGTGAACACCCGGTGGGAAACACAGTGACCACGGTTCTGAACCTCTCGCCACCCAGAGATCCAGAACCGTGGTTAGCTGGACCACGGTCCGGAATCGGCAGAAAGTAACATCTGTTACGTCTGCCGATTCCGGACCGTGTCCCAGACCCCAATGCAGGATCGGGTGCAGCAGCTGGATTGGCCGCTGCGCCCACCCATCTCCCGGAGGGCGGGTAGCCGGGGGAGCATGGGGGAGCGGGGCTGTGCAGCCTCACATCGCACCGCACAGGCCCACCCCCTCCCCAATCCCCGAGCGGAATCAGCCCGGCACGTCTAAAGGACGGCCAAACTGATTCCTCACCGGGATCCAAAATGGATTCCGGTCGGTGGCAACGGGCTGGCCCATCAGGTCTGAAATTACCCCTAGATAGATTGTCTCCTAACTCTTCTTCTCCCCCTAAAGTGGCAGAAGAGAGATGAAGACATGTGAGACAATAACATAGATTCTACTGAGTGACTTCCAGTTCTACTAACTACTGATAGAACATATTTCTGATAGAAGTGTGTTGAATTGCTTTGCAAATGAGCAAAGATTCCATCATTGAACCAAAGATGGATATGGTTCCCAGTTAATTCAGTGGCAGTCTCTGATAAAGGAGAGTTATGCTTCTCTGAGACCCTGCTTCAGTAACAACATCCAACTCTGATCATTTTTCACTTTGCAGATGTGAGCTTTCCTTACAGTTCCACCTTTAACCAAGTAATGAATAAGCTTCCTCAACTATCGTCCAGCTAAGGACCAAATACCCATCTTGTTTTTCCTGCATTTTCACCTGTCCTTTTCTAAGCACCAAGGACTTCAGGAGCAATTTGGTAGTCTGTCTGATTACAGATCTTGCGATTCAAATGGTTATTGAGCCTTGCCGTTTCTTTTTCAAATCAAATACTTGGATAGCTAAGCTAGATGATTTAAAATGCACAATAATCTTGGGCCCCAGTCTTCCCTGGTGGTCATCAGACTCAGTTCTTTACATCTCTGTTCAAATGTTAAAACGTTGTAGTGTAGAAAAACCAGCTGTCTGTCTGCCTAACTGCCTACCTGCCAGCCTGCCTATTTCTAACATGTCTTTCTACTATTTTGACATATGTATTGCCATTTCAGAAGTCTTTGACAAGGTGTACCTGAGGTGTCTGCAGCAGGGGGGAAAAAACAACACATTTTCAGCAGATATTGACCTTAAAATGACTTTGCCCATCTTATTTCCTGGGTTTATTGGAAGGACACAGCTAACGACGAAGCCACAAACAGAAAACCTTGGAACACCCTCCTCAGACTTCAAGAGAAGAGGAAATCCACAAGGGTCCCCTGATGCTTCTGTCTCTTGGGAAGAGGTACTGAGGAATGTCCAGAGGCAAATTTCAGATACAGTTTGTCATGAGTCTATCAAAAGGTAAATGCAAAAAAAAAATTCTGTAGGAAAGAAGGAAGAGTCTCGGCTAGGTCAGTTGTGAAGTAAATACCAGCACCTTAGGGCAGGGTGATTTCAGACGTTACGGGGCCCATTGGCCCCGTACCGAAATCAACCCTTTCGTTCCCCGCCGGGGTCACCCTGTCACGCCATATCAGACGTGCCGGGGGGATCCCGACGGGGAATCCGGGAGGGGGCGGGGCCGCGCGGCGCAGCGTGCGGCCGCACGGCCCCACCCCCTCCACGCACCCTGCCGGCCGCCCTCCGAGGAGACGGCCGGCCGAATGCGCCATGGCCCAGGATCCCACGTGGCGAGTGGCCAGATGTTACTTTTTTTTGGTCCCTGCTGGGGGTCCGTTTGACCACGCTTCCCAGGACATTCCCCCGGCTAGCCCGGGAAGCGTGGTTCAAATTGACCCCTTGTGCAGATTGACCGTGGCAAACATCTGGCGGCCGCCAAGCAGACGTTCGAGTCACAGTGACCACAGGTGGGTATTCACTGTGGTTCACTGTGATCTTGTAACGTCTGAAAATACCCGCAGTGTGCAAACTACTACTTGTTGATATCTAAGTGACCTGTGTAGTCAAAATACACTAGGTAATTATGGACTGGGAAAAGGAGAAAGAGATTCTAGACGAAAAGTGTGCAGGCTGTCATTACTATGGTATATTTTGATCTATGGGACAGAATGCTCTTTTCTGAACAAATAACAATATAGAACAGGTTGATTGCAGGTAAATAAGCTTGGAAAAATCTCTATGAGTGAACAGTGTACCTCCAAGCTCTTAATGTTTCTTTTGGATGACATTGAAATTAACACAGAAAAAAGCTATTGCTTTTGTTTCAAACTTGACTGTTGCACAGCCCTGGGATTGCAAGCTATAAAAATGATAAACATGAAAACACCTCTCTCCTCCTTTGGGGGATTTTTCTTGCTTCCTGTTTTGGGGGTTTCGCTCTGTCTTTTTTTTTTTTTTTTTAAAAACACAACCTTTTTTTCTCTCCTGTATTTATTATGCTTCTCCTTATGCTCCTTCACAACCTTTAAGATTTGCCTAGGGTTCCCTCTTGCAGGACTCGGGCCTGCAGAGAGGCATTCTCGGTGGCTGCCCCACAACTTTGGAACTCCCTCCCCTTGGAAGTTCACCTGAGCCCTAGTTTAAATGTCTTCCGGAGGCAGTGTAAGACATTTTTATTTGGCCAGGCATTCAATCGGCAGGGATAGATTGGGGGGAGGGTTATGGGGAGTTTTTAGTTCTATGGGGTTTATACTTGTATTTTATATGTTTTTGTGCCACTCTGAGCCTTTGGGGATAAGGCGGCATATAAATCAAAATAAATATTTATTATTAATATTATTATTATTTATTTTATTATTTATGTTATTATTTATGTTTGTTGTTATTTTGTTATTATTTTATTTTATTATGCATGTTTGTTTTTTTCTTCTTTTTCCAAATTTCAGTGATTTTAAAAAGAAAATATTCTTAAGCAAAGCTCACAGGTTTTATTTGCCAAAATTGATTGAACAATTAACCATAGGTTAAATTTTCCTTTCTATCGACTCTGAGTTCAGGGTCCTGTGCCTATGGGAATAATAACACTGGCCTCATAGAATGTTGTGAGGGTGAAGAAGAAAATGCCTGTAACGCAGTTTGCACACTTAAAGCCCTATATAAATGATAGGTATTATTATTCATTATTATTGTTGTTGTTGTTCTTGTTGTTGATCTGAAGACCATTGTGTTAATGGAAAGGGTCCATTGATTTCAACAGACCTTTATTTATTTGAATAAAGAGAAAAAGTATATCTCCCCCAGCCCTTCCTCCCTCTGATAATGCACAAATATGGTTTAATTATAGTGTGTGCTACCCCGTGCTCATTGGAGTTGAAGGCAAAACTCCCAAAACTTTAATGGTGTAGGTTATTCCTTATTCTGTTTTGCATGTTGTTGTGAGATAAGGATCCCTTAACATGGATCAGCAGCCCATCACTTTAGGCTAGTCTCTCTTATGATCACAGCCTGGTGACTTTAAAAGTATATACTTCTGTGTTCTCCTTTCAGCTAATTTCCTTTACCAACACAGAAAGCAGTTTGTAATTTTAGAAAAGACCTACATTTCATCAATTTTAAAAAAGACACTGTTTAAGGTCTAAGTAATCAGACTATAACCAAGATTAATAATTCAGAGGAAGAAAAAAATAAATCAGCCTAAACGAAGAGGGGTTGGGGGGGGAGGGAGCAAATTTTAAAAGCTGGCAGTTTCGTACTCGTCAGATTTTCTGCAAGTGCTCTTGAATGCTGATGCCTCTTGTGCTGCTCCAAGCAGCCTAAACCTGTGCTATGCTGCCACCTTGACAAAGCAAAGAGACTTACAAGACAATTGCACAACCGAACAGAGCTCCTCTTGCCTTCGCAGCGCCTGGCAGTGTGATTTAGAGCGCTGCCTGTTTGGATGATGGGAATGGTAATCGTGTTTGTGGCTCTCCAAGTACAGTCTACTTAGGTCACCAGGTTTTAGAATGAGAGCCAGCGATTCAGTGAGATGTGTTTGGTTTAGAGGACTGACTCAATGTTGTGCTCGAAGAAGGATCTACAAGGTCCTTCTTTCTAGAAAAGAGGATACCACACCATGGGGCCAGGGCCCAAAATAAAGTCAAGCCAACTGCGAATGGGTTCTTGAGCCTGATTGATACTTTACCTACTCTGTGTTGTCCTATATGTTCACAGAATTATATTTAAGCCTCGAAATCACTACATAAAACCTGGCAACCACTGCATTAGAGAAGAGTATTCCCCGCAGTAGACGCTCTTATGTTTTGGTACATTTAGTTTTAAATGTCTGTTGGAAAAAATAATAATAGGGCAGATGCATTGATATCAACCTACCTGTCCCAGGTAATCTTTACAGCTTTGCAAACTAGTGAAAGAGAAAGGGAAGCAGGATCGAGGGTAGCTGATGGCACTAACGTTGGAAAACTAGTTCCAGTCTCTTGATTTCATGTACCCAGGTCTGATTTCCCATTAAAATCGTCTTATTCCCCCCCCCCCCCGCCCCTACTGCCGGCCACATGTTCAGCGGTAATATTGGTAAATCTGTCTGCTGAATTGTGTCACAACGGTGTACATGTGAGTGACAGACAAAGAGGCTTTCACTTTTAGGGAAACTTGGTGCGTACTTTTGCTTCTCTCGCTCTCTTTTTGCCACCATAAGATACCCTCCAAAAGTTGAAACTAGCGATTCTGTGCTCTCCCGTCTCACTCCCCCGGCCCCAATGGGGAAAGAGCCAAGGGTGGGAGAGCAAAAGCCTGAAGGAGAGAGACATAACAAAGGCGGTGGAAGATTTGTATGCCATTCTGCACTGCTCGCTTTCCATCCCTCTCCCAATCCAGGGACAGAAGGGGCGATCCCAGAAGACTGTGTTATGGCTAGAGGATTGTTGAGTCTTTACAACACAGAGAGGGGAGTTTTTGGATCCCTAACAGAACTGCCCCCTCCATTCTCAGAGTTACGACCCCAATTGTTAATTTCAAAACACTCCAATAGAAACAGATGCGTTATAAATAAACAGGATCTTAAGCATGGGGGGGGAGGGCTTTTCCCTTTGGGGTTTGGATCACTCCTCCCCAGCCAGCGTGTGGTTTCGCGGCGAGCTGTTGGCTAGCAAAGCCAGCGAAGGGTTAAGCAGGCGCCTGGCCACGCTAGCCAGAGTTTGAGGAGGAAAAATATGTTGGACTCGGCTAGCTCCGCGGCCGCCACACGCTCGCAGTCTGTCACCCTTACTTAGGAGCGGGGCATCTCTCGTTGTCACCAGTGAGTAATGATCAGCCTCCATCGATAAGATCGCTCGGGTCAGCTTGGCTTGGAGAGAGGGGGAAAGGCGTTTAACCGCTTCCGTCGTGAGTGTCAGGGTTAAATGAGCGGCGGGACAGCGGCTCAGGAAGCTTCCTTGCCTTTTCTTGGGAGAGACGTGGGGCGATGGTGGCCACTGGCAGCTATGGAAAAAAAGAGATCTCGCTAAGGATCCTTAAACCAATACCATGCGGGAATCTGCAAGTTTCACCCCTCTCAACCGGCCTGATCCCTGTGGGGTTTGGGTGAGACACCAAGGAGCTCCAGCGGCACCAGGTAACACAGCGTCTTTCCGTCTGGGGAAGCTCTATCTCCAGCGTGCAGCCGCCTCCACTGCTCGCTAGCCTCTTCCAGGCTTGCCTTTGGGGGAGGAGGGAGGAGGGGTGCGCCGACAGATGCCAGCAGCTCTATGGGTCAGAGCAGCAAGATCGACCGCTGCAAGGGAGGGCTCGGCGCTGCCTCCCCCCACCCCTTTCCCTTGCTAAGGTCTGTGTGACTTTGCCTCAGATGGATCTCCCGTCACCACCAGGGCTTGGGAGGGAAAGCCATTTGCAGGGACTTTGCAGGCGATCAGTAAAATTAGCTCAGGATCATATCGGATATGCCTCGCCACCCAGCCCCCAAATAATAGGGTCCCTTTAAAAAGAGCCGTTTAAAAGTCATTCTGAAGCCACCTTGGAAAGAAGCTGCTCATTCTGCCCTGGGATTTTATTAACCCCTTAGAGCTCCGTGCTTGGCAGGCGGGGGTGGGGAGTGATGGAGCTGCAGGCAGAGACGACATTTTAAGGCTGACCTGATGACTTCCACCCTGCTTGAAAAGGTGTCATGCTATCCTCCCTCCCTCCTTCCCCCCCCCCCTCTTGATTTACACAGCTCTCCTCTCTCTGAGACCGGCTGGGCTCATGAGACTAGAACGCCAACTCTGCTTTGGAATCCGAATGGACCTTTTGGGCAGGAACATAAAGGGGAGGATGGAGGACAGGTTTATGGGACACGTCCCTTCTGATTTTGCAGGATGGGCCGGGGGGAATGGCCACATTTACCTGTTGTTTCCCCGCTGCCTATAGGACTTCGGAGGAGCCTCTTTTCTCCTGTGTGTTGACAAGGTAATCGAGCCACTTAGGATGCTTCCCCATGAACCTGGCTCGTAACCCAGAATCCACCGAGTCCCCTTTCCAGTATTGGGAGCGTTGGGCTCCCCTCCCCCCAGCTAGCCCATCAGTGTGCCGTCTGCAGGCTAGAGCATGCTAGCTCGGGGGCGGGGGAGAAGGGAGCTGGTAAGGCAGGAGAGAGGCGGCTTCTGCTCTATGCCAGGAGCCATAAAGCAGGGAGGGGGAAGGGACAGTACTCTGAGCTCGCCCCGCTTCTCTAAGCAGTCTGGAAGCCCCTGGCAAGATGGCACAGGAAGGGAGGAGGTATCCTTCTGCGATTCTTGGCACTCTTTCCAGCAGATTGACTCCGTACAACTGGTTTAGGCTGTGAGCTATTTCAGTGCGCTGCAAATATAGCCGCTCTTTATCCCCTTTTAGATGCACTGCAAGGTGGCAAAGGCTCAGGCAAGGGACGCTAAAGTGGTGTGTGTACGCGCACGAGAGTATTCCTTAAATACTGACCATGTCTAATTTATGGCATCCAATAGAGCACCTCCTCACTCCGGGCTGCCTTGGTAGCACTCGCAATTGTGAATAATTTAGATCCAAAGTGAATTCAGAATAAGATTTCGAAACCAATGTCAAGTGACTCAGCTTTGGAGCGCTACAGATAAAGCCAGCGCGGGGGTGGGGGGTCCTGGTGGGTTTCAGATGTCTCCCTCCTCCCCAGCCACTAAACTAATTTTAAACATACAATCCATAGCATGCAATGTTGACTCATCAAGACAACGCAGGTAGCCAGCTTCTTTTGGCAAGTCTATGTTGTGCAAGGGCTCCTCGGAATTCAATAGCAGCGTTTCTTTCGACCTGTTCAAACATGACAGAAACTTCCTATTGAACTGCAGTGGAGGAAATGCAGACGATCTGGAATAACTGCCAATAATGTGTGTTCCTGGCAGCACAAAAGACATCAGTTTTTTTTAAAAAATAAAATAAACGGATATATATATGGCTAGACGTGTTTGGCCATAAAATTGAAACTGCTGGTGGAATATGAGCGTCTAAGTGTGCCTGGTTGAACTTTGCAATATAAAACAGATCCCGTTCTTTTCCATGGATTTGCTGATTTATTCATTTTTTAATGTTTGCATATTTTATGTTGCCAATTTCCAGCTAAAAGTTCATAAAAGAAAGGGAGAAACAACAACACAACTGTATAATCACCAGAGGTTATATATGCACGTGAAATAACGCCATCTTGATGGCGATTTTTTAAAATGATGGTTCGTGGGACACCTTTTATTTTATTTTTTGATAACAGCTCAGGGAGTTTCTTCTCGTTAAAACATAGTATAAAGAGTCACCTCCCCGCCCCCTTCCCCTCCAGACAGGAGAAGCTAACATCAAAGGATGGCTTTATTCCTAAGAGACTGGTGGGAGGAGGGGGGGCGCACATCCACGTAGCTAAAATAGCCTCAGATATCTTGCCAGCCTTTCTTCCCCCAGCTATCTGGTGAGTGGGGAGGGGGTTGTTTCAGCGAGCTGCAATTTGCAATTTTTTTTAAAAAACAAAACACTACAAACGCCAACCCTGATCTCCCCAGGAAGAGCGGGAAACCCAGAGCTATTGACACCTCTGCTCTGATTCTTACGACCACTTAGTATGTTTCACTGCCTGATGGATGCGTGAGGCAGGCAGGATCCTCAGAGACGCCACCCGCTGGCTCGCTCCGTTGCCTGCCTCCGGCAAAGGATGGGTTAACGCATAAAAGCCTAGCCTGACTTTGCCTCTTGGAAAGCTTTAGGTTGCAGCCCTGCCTTCCAAGCATTCTTTCAACTCGAAATGTGGGAGGGACTCCAGGAGAGGGAGAGAGAGATGGCTATCAACTGAATTCATTACTGTAAACATCTCCCTGGGGTGTCAGGCAAGGGAAGGGGGGGAGAAAGGCAGGGAATAGTCAGATCTGAGGCATCGTTACTGCTAAGATCAGCCTGCAATCCCAGCTGAAAGCAGGCGCTGGACTTGGAGAGAGGGGAGCGCACACACACGCGCACACATACTCACATGAATGTGTCCGATACCTCCTGAGACTTCTCAGGGTCCTGGCTGGCTGTGCCTCCTTCTCCTGCTGCTGCGTTCCTTCATCATCTCCAGGGGAGAAAACTGCCAGGCTTGATCGGGCTCCCTAGTCTCCTGCTTCCTCCCTTTCTTTCCTTTTCCCCGGGAGGTGGGGAAAGGAGCGAAGCGAAGAGAGAACGTGTGTTGGGGATGCCAGAGCCCTGGGCTGCTCGTTGGAGGCGGAGGTGGAGGAGAAAGGGGGAGGATGATGCCGCTGCCTCGTAGAGGAGGAAGGCGAGAGAAGGGGAAGGGATCGCTCCGGAGTGGAGAGGAGGGCGGCACAGGCAAACGCCAGCCTGCGAGGAAGAGGACCTGCAGGGCGGGCTTGGACTTCGGCTGCTTTCCGCCTGCATCGCATTGGATACTGCACAAGGCAACAACAGCCAGCGCTGAGCAGGAGGAGGAGACGCGACGGCAAAAGTTTTGGTGGTGGGGGCAAAAGGCTCCGAGGGGGATTATGATCGGTGCCGGAGAAGGACTCTCAGAGTCTGCCAGGTACAGTGGGGATTTCATTTCTCTTCTCCTTCCCCCTGCTCATGCCTGCTTCGCCGGCAGTTGGAAGCTTAAGTCTCCCTGACTCCCTCAGTAGTGGGAGATAAAGTTAATGACCCAGGATCAGGTTCTATCACCATTTAGCTTATTACAGACGTGTGTGTGTGTGTGTGTGTGTGTGTGAGAGAGAGAGAGAGAGAGAGAGAGAGACCAGATAAATGTATGAATTGTATGTGTGACAAGTGCTAGCAGGGTGGCTCGCTCATTTCACACCAGTTTGTAAATTTCATTGTCGGTTTCATGGCTTTGGTTTGTTTCCCACGCGGGTGGATTTTGAAGCTTTTAACCCTCGCCCTTTGCAAAGGATTTAATTATTCTCATTTGTACACTAGCATGTTAGCATCCTCATAATATATCCCCCAGCTTCACAATATAGATGCAGAGCTGCAGATTTAATAGTGAATCGCCTTAACACACGCAACTGTTTTGTGGTAGGAGGGGGGCACGGGGGGGGGTTGTTCTGTAGGAAACTGGAACTTTAAAAGACGAGTCAGACTGGGTAGATGGCTGATTAGTCAGTGCTGACAAGCATTAAGCAATTCAAAAGAAGCAGACAAGGGGAAGGAGAGAAGGGAACTGTAAATGGCACCAGAATGCATCAGATTCCTATCAGAAGCTACATAAACACAAGCTTGGTGGGGGGGGGGGGATATGGGGGAACCGAGCTACTGCATCAACTCTCCCAAATAGACAGCATCCTTAGTGAATGTAAGTGGACAAATAAGTTATCATTGACAACCCAGAGAAAAGAGGGGGGTGGCATATCTAAACAGCCCTCTTTGGAGAGTGAAATAACCCCCTCCTCCATCCCCTCACACTTCAAAAATAATAATTAAAAAGTCATCTGCAAACTACGGCAGAAGCCATCTATCATCTTTTTCCAATGTGAGCTTTTAATTAATTTTAATGGAGGAAATCTGTTTTAAGGCTTAGGATAAGCTAATAGAGTCCAAGGCACAAATCCGTATAAATGCCTGTACCCTGTATAGAAGGTGCTGGTTAGATTTCTTCAGATGCTGCTTTTGCTATGCAGAGACCCTTTTCTGCTAGACAGAAAAGGATAGACTGAATTTTCTGATCTCTCTCTCTCTCTCTCTCTCTCTCTCTCTCTCACACACACACACACACACACACACAGACGTGTTTATTTACTGCAGCTAAGGTCTTAGTGCTTACAGACTGATACAACTAATTTAGATCTCAAGTATAATCTTATAAGGGCAACCTAATCCTACATTCCTTACTCAGGCAAAACCTCCATGGACTTCATTCATGGAGTCATTGATGGATTTTGTCTCTACCCAAAGGCACACTTTATTCAATCATGGATTGAGGGGGAACACACTGAAAGACCTTCCTTGTGTGTGTGTGTGTGTGTGTGTGTGTGTGTGTGAGAGAGAGAGAGAGAGAGAGAGAGAGAGAGAGAGAGAGTTAGTTAAAGAAGCACATTTGGCTTTTTTTCTCTCTCTCACCCTCCACCCCTCATGGCAAGGCTGCTATTTTTTAAAAAAGAAAAGCTATTCAACATGTGTGTTGCTATCAGAGCAAAATAATTGGCTTTCCATCACCAAACAGGACAAGGGCAGATCTGGAAGACACTTCCTAAGTGAAGAAAGGTGATTTGCTTCAAAATAATACTAATTATATGCTGATTTATTCCAGACCTTGAAAATGAAGTTTTACAAAATGCAGCTCAAAACATTCTTAGAGTTCTGAAATAACTGGGCAAAGAGACCCTGCTATTGAGCTATGGCAGGCGATCTCATCTGTACCTTGAATTTTATCTCTAGATCTAGCAGATCTGTCATTTAAGGTGTTGTTTCCATCCTGACAGGGCAGTGAAATGGTTAAAAAACTATGAAGACACAGGCCAGGCAGCAGTGAGCAAGTGAAACAGTTCCATTGCCTGTGTTAATATACTGCTTGTCAGATTACCTGTGATCAGAACACTGAATGCTGTTTTCAGAAATCCTTGGCTGTAACAAAAGAGAAATTGTGTTGGAATGCACATAGAGTAGGTAAAAGAGTCTCTCTCTCTCTCTCTCTCACACACACACACACACAAGTTTTATATGATGCGACTGTATCTGTGTTGCCTTTGAGAGTCTGGATCTAATTTGAGCCTCTGTTACAAGTCACATTTATATCCTGGCCTGCTGGAGAGTTTGATTTAGGATTTAGACATATCTTCCTAATGCAACCCTACACCCACCCATTTGGAAACTGCATTACATGGGCTATGGTTTCAGTTGGGAGTAAACTAGTGCTTAATTGCTTAAAATAACAACTATCTAATGTGAAGGGTCTTATCAAGTTTGACTTTGCCATCCGTTCTAACAGAAAAAATTAGGTTTTTACAAACTCAAAACCAAATAGAAGTTCAAGATGCAAGGGCTATCATGCTGCTCCTGTATTGTACTTTCTGTTTAACAGGCTAGAAAGAGAGAGCCCATCAGAGATAATATTGTTTCCCTGAAGGTGAGGGCTTTTCCACTTAATCATCTCTGCTCTCTCTTCTTTAATCTCAAAGTGGAGTTCATTTTTCACTAGATTACTTTCATATAACTTTGTGGTTTCTACCGCACTGATTCAAATTCAGTCCATTAGTGACCTCTATCTGTGAGAAGTGTGCAATCAATGTCTGCTTTCTACCCCCTTTTCTCCTCCAAAGTAGACTGAAAACACAGCATATGAACTGCTTGGCTTTTTTGATACCTATAATAAAATTACCTAACTTGCTTGCAGAGTTCCGGAGATGGTGTCCACTGCTGGTTATGTGATTTTACAGCACTTATAAAAACAAACCAACAAAAACAACTCAGCAAACTGAAAACAATCAAATAATATATTTAGAAAAATACACTAGCCATCTAGACAGCCGTGCCACAGAACATTACTGAGAACATTAATAAAAAGTACCAAGTGCTGACCAACACCAATCAGGAAAGCAGTGCATTTAGGTCCATCTGATATTTTTAATACTCCAAAGCCTGCTGTTTGTAAGTGAAATTTTATTCCCCTGAGTGCTTACATAACAACTGAAACTTGAAACAAACACTCAAAGTAGATAGACAGGAACTACTGTTTATGATAGCAAGGTGTTTTTAACATATATTTATATCTATTTAATATATATATATAGTAAAAAAATCCATCTGTGTCTATATTATGAATGCATCTCTGAGATCAAGGAAAGGGGGATTTTTATCAACAGATGATCTCTTTAAGAGGATTATTAAACCCAACTTCCCAATACCAATTTCTCCCTCGCTTGGGTCCAGATCCATATTTCATGTTTTAGTTAATTATTGTAAACAGCAATTGAGGATTTAGACTACCACATTTCTTCGGTGGGTGGGTACCATTGTTTGGCATTTTCCAGATGATATTGATGCATTTCTGCTTTTTAAAATATGGTAATACGGTGTATTTGGTTTTGTTGTTTTTGGTGGGTTTTTGTTGTTTTTTGTTGTTGTTTTTTTTTTAAAAAAACCTTGGGAAGTTTTTTCTCAGGATGATTCTGTAGGATTTATTTATTTTCTGGGGTACTCCAAGAGCTCCAATGTGCCTGTAGATCAGACATGTGTCGCATTTATATCTGGGGAAAAAATGTCTGAACATATTTTTAAAGAAAACATAAACTGTTCAAAGTTATTATTCTAAAGAAGGTAATTTTAGCATATCCTGAAAACATTGTATTTAATTCTCTGACCCTTGAACAATGAGTGACCTACAGCTTTCAATCACCTGACTTATTTTAAAGAAGAAAATTATATATATAATTTTATATCCTCTATTTCTTTAGTATTTTTTTCTAAAAATGAAATACGCTTGTACAACAATGCAGCAAATATTTTAAATTAGAAACCATTTGCTGTGAAACTGAATATATTCCTGTTGAATTCCCATCCTACAATGTGGGCACAATAAAATTTGTTATTTTGAGTCATTGGCCAAAGTTTTTGGAATCTTTATGCTCTGTACTTCTTTGCTGGTGATTTACACAACTAACAGTCTTTATTTCCTTTGATTCCTACTCTTGACACGGCCGTTTGAACTGAATCAAAACTAAACACCAAGCAAGCTCTTAAAACAAATTCATCGTGCTATGTGCAGGATTCCAGAAAACTTAATGATGCATAAAGAGATCTGTAAAACATCTTTTTTAAAAAGAAATTTCATGCTTGCAAAACGGCTGCTTAAAGGTCTTTTGTATATTTTATCTCAAGCTGGAATTGTTTTATTTATTTATTTTAAGAACCAACCTTTTCTAGCTTAGTTTAATGAGGGAATGTGTTTATCTGAGTACATAGACTATGGCATTCTTGCTTCCCTCAAGAGAATGGTGTCATTGAAACCAACCCTCCAGACCTCACTCAGGCAGAATTCCCAGTGACGTCTATGGAGTTATCCTGACTAAGTTCAGGGCAGGATTTGATATGTTTATCACAACGAGTCTTGCTAAGTGCTGAACACCTTTCAGCTCTTCCTAAAATCAGTGGAAGCTTCGACTGAGTTAGCACTCCAGGACCAGGAAAATTAATAAGTGCCAATCCTGGAAAACCTAGAGCACCTTCAGTCCCTTTTGGCATCAGTGGAAGAAGGTAACAGGCTGTTCATACAGCCTCCCAGAAACTCACAGGATTTGTCCCTTATGAAGCACAAATACCAAAAGATCATGACAAATATACTGACATAGTTTACCAGTCAAAAGGCCAACTTCATAATTATTAAACACTGAGTAGCTAGTCGACTGATAAATTAATAGTGTAATTCCCTGTGACAGTTATGGGTTAAAGACCACAGTCACAGAAATTACCACAAAAAAGATTTATCTGGAAATGGACTTGAGGTGATAACCCTTAAATAGCCATGATAATCTAGGAGGCTGATCCTGTAAACCCTTCTCTCCTGTGGGGCCCAAGCCTGACTAAAAGTCTGCAGAGATGAGACCTTTTGTTTCCTGACCTCTCTCAGTACACCGTCCACTATCATTTCAGAATTCCACAGGGTGAGGACAGCAGTTCTGTTCCTCCTCATTTCATGGTTGTTCATTATAAAGTGGGTGGGTAATATGGGTGGTGAGAGGGTTTGGGGGAACATTTTTCTGCCAGGCCTATTTTGTTCTTTGGGTTTTATAATAAGGTTTTATATTTATATTTTGTATTATGTTTTTATAAATTGTACACCGCCCTGAGCTGCCATTGGGCAGGAGGGGGTGGTCTATAAATATTGTTATAAATAAATAAATTTTAAAAATTAGCTTAGCGGATAACTCGCTTAGAAGCCTTTCAGAAAAACTAGAGCAAAATCCTGGCTCCCCTAAAGTCAGTGTCAAAAATCCCCAATTATTTCAGTGGAGCCAGGGTCTTTACCTGTTCAATCTGCCCTTGAAGAACTGTTGGCTTTGACTTAACTAAATCAAGGGCTTATATGGCATTCTTTAGAGAGACAACATTCCTGTTATCTCTGTGAGTCTAAGAAAGACGTTAGGATATTGCCCCCACCCCCACCCCGGCTTAAAACAAAATAGTCATAAAGGTATTAAGTCTCTCCCCAAAGTAATTCCTACCTTTAGCAACATGTTTGCAAACTGATGCTAGATGCTTGTCCCATAGCAGGTACTATGAACTGCACACAAAAGTTGCAGGGTGGATTAAAGCAGAAGTCAGAGCCCTGAATAGAAACTATTATCAGCAGCACCTTATCAAGACTGGACTGTGTTTGCTCTGTACCGTAGTGTCACTCCCAGCTGCAGCTGGTTGGTTTTATGTCACTGCTTAATCAAAAACAAACAGGCAGCAGTTAGATTAGAGCAAAGTTCTGTTTCCTTAATGCATTTCTGCAGGATTCATTCACACAGGTACATTCTTACCCATGTAAGTAGTCTCTAATAAATCAATGGGTAGAAACATATGTGACAGTGGTACGGCAGCAGTGTGGCCTGGGGAGGAAAACTGTGGCAGACACAGCCCAGGACCACCCCGAGATAACGTCTGGTGGCACCTGCACACATGTGCAGGTGAGATCCAGGCCAGAATGGGTTACAGCATGCTATTGCCATGTCTGTTTTTACCCAATGAGACTATTCTCCTCAGTAAGTGTATATAAGCAATGCAGAATCAGTCATATCAGTCTCTAGCATGAAATGTAGATGATATACCTGTAAAGAGGGGTGTTGATGCACATACCATGCATGTAGTGCTCCATCTTCAGAACCGTAGATTGGATTCCTACATTGTGTGATGATGTTACGGTTCTGTAGTCATGTGGAAAAAAATGGATTGTAAATGGCAATTCTCTCTGTCTCTGGAGGAGGTCCTTTTGAATTCACTGGGACTATTCTGGAATATGTGGTTTCAGAGCTGCAACCTTCAGCACAGATGTAGTTTACTGCTCATTGCATGTATTAAGCGCTCCCCTCTGGAGGGCATGAGTCTGTTCTAGTCCCTAGCTACTGAGCGTAACTCTTAACTGCTGCTGCAGAGACTTGTTCTTTTAGCTCTGAAGTTTGCTGGGTCAGTCCCTTTAGAGAGAGACTGTCAAAATTTTAAAAACTGTTCCCCTTACTTTTAGTTTCCTGTGTTCACTCTTCATTAAGAAAAAAAGGCATGTAAAAAAAGATATTCTACATTCTGGAAAACATAAGCAGAGTGATAATAACGAAACATTGAAATAAATATAGTAGAAACTGTTGGGTATTATTTATCTCTGTTGGGTACTTCTTCCAAGCTATCAAGATTGGCCACTGTCAGAGACAGATGTTGGGCTTGATGGACCACTGGTCTGACCCACTATGGCACTTACGTTCTTATGTTTTTATCCAGACACCCCGAGGGGCATGCATTTGGCCAGATTAAAGAAGTGTCCCGATAAGGGGCAGAGGTTTATAAAGTTGTCCTTGCAAAATGTGTTTGATAGTTTTAGGCGACATAAAACATGTCTTGAAGGATCCAGATTAGAATCTAGAAAGGGGAATTTCTGTTTTAGTTAAAAACAGAAATTCCTTCCTCATAATCTATCCATGAAAAATCCTCACCCTCTCAGCACATTTACTATGAGTGAAAAATAAGCTAAACAAATCAGCAATTGATTGTGTCAGAAAAATTGAAAAACCATCAGAGTGTGGCAAGATGAATAAAAAAATATGTCTCCTTTACTCTCATTTAAAGTTCTGGACCACGGGCCCCATGCCTAGTGTCTATCACTTTCAGCTCTCATTAATATCAGTGGAATTGGACCCCATGCCATTACTTTGAATACATAATTTGAATTTATGTGATTTTAGTTTTTGTGATTGAATTGGAAGGCTCTGCAAAAACTGGTATGTATGGCTGTTAACTGAAGGTTTATGTAAAGCAAAATTGTGTTGCAATTACATTTCTTAATTGTGGTTATAACGTTTCTCTACCTTTACTCTATCAAGTAGACCAATGATTACACTGAGACTATTCTAATGATAAAGACTTGTTTTTACCATTAAAGCTTGCAGGATCAGGCCCTATATTGAATATACATAATTTTGAGTTAGCATCCCGTTTGCGTTGGGAGTGGGATTAGTTTGCAGACTGGAGCATCTGAAAAAATGGGAAAGGTGTCAGTTAGATTAGTTTTGATCAGAGTGCTGCACCGATGCAAGTGCCATTGAAATATACATAGTCTGTGGGTGAAAACAGACATGCACCTTAACTCTGCATTAACACTGCTTTAATACCGCTTTAACATGTCTTATGCATATTGCACCAATATAGCCCTACAACATGCATAAGAAATGATAAAGTGGTGTTAAAGCAGAGTTACATGACGTGCATGTTTGTTTTCACTTTGTGTCAGTAGGGCACTCTGATAATCTGACATTTTCATAATTTCTTTTCTGCTCTTGGACTGTGGGAGAGGAGGCATTTCTGAGTGTGAGCAGTAACTCTAAAACCATTGCAGTGTTTGCACAGACCTCAGATGTCTGAATTCCTGTGCCTGGATTCTTGATATAGCTTATATTGGGCTTGTTTACATTATTTTTCTGAGGCATCCTATTGCACTATCATGAGCAGGATTTGAACTATGATACCTGTTGGTTTTATCCCTTTCCTTAGCCACTTAAGCTCTAGGGCTCAGTGCCTGGCTGTTTACAAACTCATCCAGACTGAGGCCCTTTTCACACGAGACACCCCCATCCATCAATGGGTGGAGGCGCCCATGGTTGGATATGCCGCAGTGGATGGGTGGGGGTGCATGCGTACATGCTCCCACGCTCTACCCATCTCCCATCACCCATGCACGGAGAAGTGGGCTCCAATGCCAGTTGCTCTGTGGGTGGAGGTGGGTGTGTGCCCGTGGGAACGGGCATACACCCACCTCCACCCACTGCAGTATACACCCACCCCCCACCCACCGTGGACCATTTGAAAAGGGCCACTTTTCAATAAAAGAATGCAATGGACATTTCTCTTTCATTTCTTAGATGATATCAGCTAAAAGGTTCATGAGTAATTTCTAATAAAAAATGCAAATAATCATAATGAAAAGAGAAATGTGTACATTAGTTTTATCATTTTCCTACCTGAAATGCTTATTCTTGATCACACCAGTACAAGACTTCCAACCAATTTTTTATGAATGTTCCAGATATATATTGCATGGCTCTCCATTGATTTATTAGTGTCAGCCACTACATTATTCATTGAATCACAGAAGTCAGAGATAGAAAAGACCTTTGAGGTTACGAAGTCTATCCCCTCCTCATTCAGGATTGTCCCCAGCAGTATATTTTCCGATATACTGCTAAGTCTTTGTTTTAACTCTTAAGAGAGTCTGCTTGACACATTTTCCCCTCTCAAGTGATGACAGAAAATGAATTTCATATTTTTTTCATTTATGTACTATTGTGCTTTTGAAAAGCATTATTGTCCTGTGCTCCGCATTTAAGAACCTTTCAAAAGCACTGTACAAAGGCCAGGTTAAAAAACAGAGCTGCCTAATGTAGATAGGCAGAAGGTATAACACTCCATGGATTTAGTACACAGAAAAAACCTCCCATATTGCTAAATTCTTTGTATAAAATTGGTGTATGCCCAAGAACGATTCTTCTAATATCTTGGTCTGGCTTTTTGCCATGCAGCTCAATGAAGGCTTTTTTATATTTATTAAAAAAAAAAAAAGTAAAAAGTAAAAAAGAAAAGTTGATGTGCAGTTCAGCAGTAAATTGCAAAATGCATCTTGCAAGTAGTAGTCTTTTTATTTGAGAAATTACTTTCACCATTTGACAAAATTAATTTCAGTACCGTTTACCGCAGAAGTTGTGTATAACCCAATAGCAATCTTTACTTGGGGAGAAAAGTGTCTGCTATTATAGCTCTGAAAATGGCTAGGCAATAAAAGAATGCAATGGACATTTCTCTTTATAAAAACCTTAACTCTGAAATGCCTTAAGCAGTGCTTGGTCTTTCACCACCCCCTAGAGACAGTTGTCATAGTCCTCATTGCAGTTCTGCTTGACAACACCGGTGTTTTTGACTGCCAACCCCTGGCAGAAACAGGGATAAGCAATGAAATGCCAGTCAAGACTGAAACCTCATTTGGAGACTGTGGCCCTTTTAACATGGACACACACACACCCTTGCCTACATGTGCGACTGTGTGGGCAAGGGGGTGGCGTCCATGTGAGCGCTGATAGGGATGGGTGGTGGTGTGTGCGTGCTCCCATGTTCCACCCATCTCCACCCATCCCCCACGCACAGAAGCATTGGGGACAAGGGAGGTGCCTCCGTGCATGGAGATCAATGGAGATATGCAGGTGGGTGTGCATCCGTGTGCTGGCCTGCACATGCACCACACACCCACCGCTGCCTCCACCCATCCCCCATGGACCATGGCGCCTCCACGGTCCATTAAAAAAGAGTCAAAGACACCCCAGTTGGAGTCCCAACCTATAATAAGGCAACCACTGATTTTATCATTACCATTTCTATAGCAATTTCAGTGCCCAAAGTGCTTTATAGTTCTTCTCTAGTTCACTGTCACAAAGTAGTTTATTAGTATTCCCTTTTTACAGATGGTGAAGTGAAGCTATGGGATAATAACTTGCCCAGCCTCACCCAGTGAGTTCATGGCTAAGAAAGGATTTAAACTATGATACCTGTCCTCCCAGATCCGAGTCCAACACCTTATAATTAGTGTACACTGTCTTTTTACTAAAATGTTACTAAAGTCTTCCTTCTATAATGCCATCTTTGGAAAATGCATATAGAGAGATCTTACGAGCTTAGCTCTACATTTATTTACTTACTTGGCGTTATAAACTGCTCTTTCCTGAAGGCTCAGAATGAGTAACAGCAGATTAAAAAATGAATACAAATATATAAAATCCCCTAAACTTCCCCCCAAACCCCACATAACCAGGGACCCATGTTCACTGTATTTTTCCTATTGCCAATAATAAGGAAAATGCACTGAACATGAGTCCCTGGCTATAATGATTTAAATCCCCTGAAAACCAAACTGTGGACCTTTTCAAATGGATACTCCCCACCCTCGCCCACATATGTGGGTAGGTGAGAGGTGCAGGGGCATCCGTGGGATCGTGGCAGCGGGTGGGTTGGGGTGCGTGCTCCCACATGACACCTGCCTCCACCAATCCCTCAAGCGCGGAGCAACGGGCACCAATGGTGGATGGTTCATGCATGGAGATGGGTGGGAGTCGTAGGATGGGATGCCCATGCACTGCCCACCCGCCGCCGCCTCCACCCATCCCACACGGACCGCGCAGATGCTGTGGTCTGTGTGAAAACAGCATCTGAACTTAACCTCATCAACACTATGACCCTTTTTACACGGACAAAATCTGGGTGTCTCTGCATGGGTGCCGCCTGTGTAAGTCCCACAGCATGTGTGTGTGTATGTGTGCATATGCGTGCGCACTCCCATGCACACGCATACACACCCACCTCCACCCACCCCCCATGCAAGTAGCAACCGGTGAAAACAGTGGTTGCTCCATGCATGCTGATGGATGGAGGTGGGTGTAGATGGGTGTGCACCCATCTACACCCTCCCCCCACCCACCGCACACAGACCAGAGCTCACACTGACATCCCCACCCCCTGCACTGCAGCCCGTGTAAAAAGGGCCTATCTTTACTTGTCAAATAAAAAGGTTTTCAATACCTCCAGAAGATGAGCAGGCTCAGGTGTCGTCAGATCTCCAAAGGGAGGGAATTCTATAACTGTGGAGCAGCCACCGAGAGTGCCTCTCTGGTCCTTTTTACATGGGCAGCACCTACGCAGGAACACCCAGGTGTTCCTGTGTGGGTACCACCAGTGTAAAGCCTGCGGGGTGTGTGTGTGTGTGTATGCGCTCCTGCGCACATGCATTTACACCCACTTCCACCCAACCCCCATACACTGAGCAACCGGCAAAAATGACGGTTGCTCCATGAGTGTAGTTGGGTGCAGGTGGGTGTAGATGGGTTTGCACCCATCTACACCCTCTCCCCACCCACCGCACATGGACTTCGGCACACACCGACCCCCCCTGTTCTGTGGCCTATGTAAAAAGGGCCTCTGTGTGCTCTTACTTTCATGATCTTGATACACTGATCACACCCAGCTGCCCTCCAGGATCAAGATGGAACATCAGGGAGGGGCAGTCTTTCAGATATGTGGAGTCCAGATCATTTAGGGCTTTATGGGCCAAGCCAGCACCATTAATTGTGCCTGGAAAGCTTTTGGAAGCCAGTGCAGACTCTGGGTACTTTCAGACGATACGGGGCCCTTTGGCCCCGTACCGGCACCACCGGCTTCGTTCCCCGCCGGGGTCACCCCGTCACGGCCCAACAGACGTGCCGGGGGGATCCCGGCGGGGAAAGTGGGAGGGGCCGGGGCCGCGCGGCGCAACGTGCGGCCGCATGGCCCCGTCCCCTCCACGCACCCCGCCGCCCGCCCTCCGAGGAGACGGGCGGGCGGCGGGGCCAATGCGGCCGCCGCGTCCGGCCGATCGTGCCACGGCCCGGGATCC
>QEPC01007393.1:438523-466720 GCA_003113815.1 Sphenodon punctatus | reverse complement strand
GGCCGTGGCACGCGGCCAGACGTTACTTTTCGTTGGCCACGGCCCGGGGTCCGTTTGACCACGCTTCCCGGGACCTTCCCCCGGCTAGCCCGGGAAGCGTGGTTCAAACGAACCCCATGTGCCGATTGACCGTGGTCAACATCTGGCGGCCGCCAAACAGACGTACGGGACACGGTGACCCCAGGTGGGTATTCACCGTGGTTCACCGTGTCAACGTCATGTCTGAAGACACCCTCTGAAGCACTGGTGCAATGTTCTCCCAGTGAATCACCCCTGGCAGAAGGTGGGTAGATGCAGAGGATCATTATAAACCTGGAATAAATAAGACAAAATTTGCTACCAGAAGTCCCAAAAGTCTGCTGATCTGCTTAGAATCGCTTCTCCAGCAAAAAATTCTTATCAGTGGATGCACACATCCTATGTGTTGTGATACAGATCTACATATTAAAAGGGCAGCTTGACTAAAAGTAAATGGATGGGGCATAAATTGTTCATGTGCTACTAGCTGAAACAGCTGGGATCTTAGGACCTTTACACACAAGATGCCTCCACTCATCTTCATGCAGTTTCGCTGGGTGGAGATGGGTGGAGGCCACCCATGGGAATGCCGTGGTGGATGGGTGGAAGTGCACCCGTGTGCCCACGCTTCACCCATCACTGATGGCGCGCACTTCCACCCATCCACCACGGCATTCCATCACCACCCATCACCCATGCACAGAGGCATTGGGGAAAAGGGAAGTGCCTCCGTGCATGGACATGGGTGGAGGTGTGTGTGCCACCATGGGAATGACACCACACCCATTTCCATTCACCGTGCTGCACACCCACCCATCCCACGCACCTGCAAGGCCCCCGCTCTATTTGAAAAGGCCCTTAAACTGCTGGAAAGGCTGTACATTTCAGCAGCCAGTCTAAGGCCGTTTTTAGACGAGTGCGGTGGCGCCCGCCCTTCTTTCTCAAAAGACCCGGCAGTCCGTTCTACACGTGACACTGCCGCCGAATATGCGCATGCGCGGTCGATGCACATCCATTTCTGGCGATGTATGACCGGCCTCGATCACCGACCCGGGCAGTTCGCGGCAGGAAATGGATGTGCATTGCCCGCGCATGCGCGTATTCAGCGGCAGCATCACGTGTAGAACGGACTGCCGGGTCTTTTGAGAAACAAGTGTGGGCGCCGCCACGCTCGTCTAAAAACGGCCTTAGAATGAGAAGTTGACTTCTTGGGATTGTTGGCTTGAATTCTTTGCTCTTCATTTGTCCAAAGTTGTAAGTGTATAAATCAGTGTGTGCAGGCAATGATGATGACTCTGAGCTTCACAACCACTCATTTCTCTGTGTCATTGATGGAAACTGTATTGAATCAAATACATTGGAATTCTAATTATGACTCTGTTATTCAGAGCTTCCCTTAGGCCATCAATATCTCATATGCAATCATATTTTACAAGTTGCAAGATGCTGGTATGGCTATATGTATGCTGACTAAAAGAAGATTCCCTGCTCACTAATAAAACAAAGAAAAAAACCAAAACTTCAGAATAAACATAGGCGAGTGTAAAAAAATAAATAAAGTTCCATTCATAGGCTGTGTTGTGCTCTATCTAGTGACAAAATGTTCAGAATCTTAGGGAATACATATTTATATCATTTGTATCAGGCGGGTGCACTGGTTAACCCTTTCAATACTAAACCTTTCCCATACTGGTTAACCCTTTCCACAAACAGCACTTGTTGTGCAGTGCAAATAAATAAATGATGGATTTTGCAGACTTTACTGTTAAGAGGTGGAATTTACACCAGGTTTCACTAGGGGCTGGTAGTGAATTTATCATCATACATTTATAATTAGATAGTAAAATAATCCATCTTTCAATACAAGATCCACTGTGGGCTGAGCAAGGATTTCAGAAGGAACTTTCATCTTAGCAAGCTCTCGTGAGGAGCAGCAGTACATTGCACATGGATGAGCACTGCAGCAGATGCAAAGGGAAGGATTAAATAAGGACCCAGAGGAATCCTTCACCTCCTGCCCTGACCTGCTGCTGTTGCTATTCATTATTATTATTAATTATTATTATTATTATTTATTTATATAACACCAGCAATGTACCTGGCACTTTACAGAAAATAAGAGGGACAATAGAGTACAGGCCATGGGCTGGTCCTTTGTGCTGCTGATGACTTTAATGGCATTCCTTACACGGTCCCCCTGGTTCATGCAAGCCGCCTTCCTCAAGAGCAAATACTGGTCCCACTACATCGAGCACAATCTCTTTGATGAGACCTGCACCGAGCATGCCAAGAGTTTTACCAAGGTCTGCATCCAACAGTTCTTCGAAGGCATGAACAAGGACATGAGCATGGGGCACTCTCACCTTCCCGAAAAGGCCCCCACGGAAACAGGGGAGGAAAAGGAGAAGCTACTGGTAATTACGGACCAAGGGACCATGAACCAGTTTCTCTCTAGTTGACACACGTGTAAGCCACCTCTGCGCCTCAGCCAGGAAGTGATCCAGAATGGGAACGTCTGGGTCAAGGAGACCCAAAAGCCCAGTCCTCCCCGGAGGGAAATTATCACCTACTACAGCAAAGTGTGAGAATGGGATAGGCTAGACCAGAGACCAGCTTAGGCCCAAGAAGAGCTGGCTGGCTTCCTCAAGGGGGCACTTTGGTAACTCCAGGAACATCATGGAGGATAGAAGGCCCTTCCTTGCCTGTGTCTTGCAGATTTCTGCCCACCTGACCATTCAGTGCTCCAGGAAACTAGGCAGAACTAAGGACACCCATTTGGAGGAGGAGATAGTGGCAGGTGAGGACTAGGAAAAGGAGCAATGAGGTGAAAGTGGCCACCAGATGTCTTCTTGAACTATACTGGTGTGGTGGGGTCCTCTTTGGCATGGATTGTATGTGCCAATGAGATGTGGCCCCAGCAAAGCAAACACTGACCCCCTTCCCCTTTTCCCCAACATTTGACACTGCAGCTGGGAATTTATGACCCAGATTCCCAATAAATTAAATTGGCACATGACTCATGTACGCTAAAGGTAATCTACCAGCTAACCACCCAGGCCATCAGATGGGTGCACTGGTAAACTAGCCTCTGTGAGACACCAGAGGGTGCTATACCCCAGCGCAAACCGTCTGGCTAGAAAATTAACATGGTTTGTATTTTGTTGTTGTTGTCGCCACTGGTTATCAAGAAGTCAGTTGGAAGAGGCACAAGAGGAGATGACTTCCTTCTGCTGTGCCGCATGCTATTTTAGATCTGCACAGAGAGAGAGGGAACTTGCTGCAGGGTTATGCATAGCAGACCGAAGGAGGTAAACCAGGCACTAGGCAGTAATATAAAATAAGCAGAGAGAGAAAGAGAGCATCTCTGAAAAGGCCTCTCTCTCCCTCCAATGAATGTCATTGGGAAAGAGCCCAGCCTAGAGCTGAAACAGGAACCTGATTTGGTACTGGAGGGTAATACCCACATTTTCAGGTGGCGTTTCGGATATCCAAATCAAAAACTCGAATACCATTTGGATGCCCAGGGAAAACCAAACTTGGGCATTTCAGTTTTCAAGCAGCCACAATTACTCAAAAACCAAAAATTCTTCCAAAATCCAGTATCAAAAAATGGGACAAAAATGGTATTTTTGCTGTCAGTATTTTGGGTACCCGATCAGACACCGTTAAATTTTCAAGTCAAATTGGGTACCGCGAATTCAACATCGGCCCGTTTTTGTGGGTATCCATTTCAGCTCTATCCCAACTTTCCATATTGTCTACCTGCCACAGTCACCCTTTCCCTGCTTTCAGTGAGCCCACGGGCAGCTTCAAACTAAGAATGAACAAAGCATCTGTGGATATTGCAATAAGCCAGCAGATGACGCGCACTGCTGCCCTGTGCTGAATGGAACTGGAACTGCTCGACTGCGCCATCGACCCTATCGGACGTAGTGAGATTCCCCTGCAGGGGCCTGCACGTTTAGAGCAGAAGGATTTGAGTTTTATCTACGGCCATGAATCTTGGCAGCACAGCAAAATCCATACAAGTCATGGAGGACTGTGCCTTTATTTAATTTTGGATGAGGAGATATTGTCTTGATTACACCCTATACGTTGGTCTGTGCATGCCATTTTAAAATAAATCACTGTGAATTTCAGAAGCATTTAGTTAACTCAATAGACATTAAGCAAAAAAGGGTCTATACAACAAGACTCTAGAGTCTTGGAAATAAAGAGAAACAAGTTAACGGCAATAGACAGCACAAAGTTATGCTGGATTTTGCAAAATCTATGAGAAATACAAACAGCTGAACGTTAAGCTCCATAATTTATTTATTTTTTAAATGTAGAGTTAATATATTTCTCGTGTTGTGTTTGTAGCCCATGCAGCACAACAGTTTGTTAGCACATGGTCAGGAGGTGAGAGTGATTAGTGGGGAAAAGGTCAGAGACCAATTCATCTAAAACAGTTGTTCAAGCTGAACTGAAGCACAAGTATACACAACCAGTCTTCATGGACAGCTAGGCCAGAGTTTTAAATTAATCAAACTTTTAACATTCTAACATGATTTGGGGCAGGCAGCTGGGTTTTTATAGAAAAAGAGGGAACCAAGAGAGTAAGAAAGAGATATGAGGTTCCCTTCACAGACATCTCCACGATTCATTCTCATGCAGGGTGAGCACACAGGATTCTGATACAAATGTACCCCATCTCCAGCTCCATTAATGACAAAGTCAGGTTTTCATCAGATTGATAGGTGAATGACTCTGTGCCTCTCATTTCAGATCTCCATTTTCTCACCTGTGAATGAACTCTTGAACCAGTCGCTACTGGCAGTCATTTGTTAAGTGAGCAGAAAGACAATAGCAGTTTTCCTAAGAAAAGACCTAGAGAACAGTATCCTATCCAGAAGTCCCTAATTAAGTTCTTCCTATAGTACATCCTAGCATTGTGGGAAATGGAAGACCAAGAACTTCATGAACTCATCTCCTCATTCTCTGCAGTATCTGGGGCATTCGGGAAGGAAGCTGAGTCCAACTATTCTTTGCAAGAATGGGCATACTCTGTGTAGAAACATTCTTCTTAGTCCGCATTTGTGGACCTAAGAGACTTTGCCTGGCTTTTAAGACATATATCATTTAATAATTAATATACATCATATAGGTGTATAACTGAAAACTCAAGGAAACTTCTGGTGCATCAGTTCCAGGCTCTTGATGATCCAGGATGCATGTTTAAGGGCATTTAAAACTCTAGTGGCATTCAGCCTCTCTTTTGACACAGAAGAGAGTTCTCTCGTTGAGAGAGAATAAATCGGAAGAAAACTGGGGACAGTACAATAGGGTCTCAGATGAGGGAAATGACATTATTGTAATTTGTATTTATTGTTTCTTCTTCATAAGTAAATAGCTAAAGGAAATTATCATAATGACACACTTAAACCTATAGTACTGTAATGTTTCTGTCTATTTCATTAGAGCATCCATGCTGTTTTTTTGATTAAATCATTGTAGGTCAAATGTTGATCTAATTCTACCAGGATGTTATCTTTTTTTTTTTCCCCTGCAGCTGAAGGTGAAAGAGAACCTGTTACTGAATTCTAAACACAGATCAGAGATGAGACGCTAGCCATACAATGAAACAAGTCTATATTGTGTGCAAGGGCTTAGAGTTCTCTGCTTACACATTTCAAAATCCTATATTTAATTCAATGACAATTATGAGGACAGGGAAAAAGGAAATAGCCCCTTGAGGAGCAATTGATGGATGAATCTCCTGAGAGTGCACATTCACGTAGCTTATATCATTTTGAATATTCCCCAATGTCTATCTTTGGCATCTAGATTAATATCTGAATGTACCAGTTACTTCTTGTGCCAGCCAGTTGTGCAAGGAGTCCAGAATAGAATCAGATCATGGTCCATCCACCAGGACCGCAAAAGAGATTGCAGAAAAACTAAAATGTCCCCTTTTTGAAAACTCCAAAGTAGGATCAACGTGCTCTGCTCTCTGTTGTCCTGATTTTAATATCTATAAATTAACATCAATTAATATATTTCATATAAATTATACACATGTAAAATAGCCCACTGCCTTACTTTGAGGCTAGACTAGACAAAAGTGTTGTTTTTAAAAGCAAACAAGAAGTAGGTCAGACAAATACACACACACACACACACATGCATTGATGGAAGAAGTAGCAGGCAGGTGCTTGGCTCTGTCTTGCCCTGCTCAGCCATTTATCATGATTTTGCAAGAAATATGTATTTTAGTAGATTTTCAGATGACCTTTTCTATATTCCATAAAACCAGAAACAAGGAAAAATAAAACATTATGTTTGCATTTTTATTCTGTTCCACATTTTCTTCACTCTTATATTTGGACACATCTCCCGTAGCACAGTCTCGTAACTAAAATAAACCAACCTAATATAATTTTTTAAACTGTCTCAGAGGACTGGAGGCCTCAAGGATCTTTAATGGAATATGAAGCCTTTCACCATTAAATCGTTTGTTGAAATCTGACCCTGTTAACTGGGTATTACTAGTATTTAATGGCTATTACTGTACATGAAAAGATTGCGCAGAGGGGGGATCTTTGGATGGTTCCAGTAGATAAGACTCCTCTAAAGATAATTTTATTAAGGCCGATTTTACTAGTTTCAGTGGAAGAAAGGCAAGGATTTAATGGATAAACAAGCTGCCTCCATCTTCTTTTTCCTACTCTCCTCAATCATCAGTCATCATCATAATCAATTTAATAAGTTCTAGAGTAGCCCTTAGGGGTTCAGTCCAAAATCAAGTCATGCCTCCCCATTATTACTTTAGCCCTTAGGGGTTCAGTCCAAAATCAAGTCACGCCTCCCCATTATTACTATCAGGAGTTTGTATACCCATTGGCCCAGATCCTGAAAACAATTCTGCTTGGATAGTTCCATTGAAGTGCATGGAACTACATGGACATAAGTGTTTTGAGGGTAGGAGTCATACAAAGAGCATCTGCACCTTACAGTCTAAAGGTTTGATCTAAGGTGAGGTGTGCATTGGGCACAGGGTGCAAGAATATATGCAGATGCAATGCATGCACCATGCACATATTGCACCATGGTGCACCATGCACCATGCGCATGCATTGCATGCTCACAGTATGTGTGTGCAATGTGCATTTCATGCACACAGCTTGCACACAGGGCTTAGATCAGGGCCTAAATAAATGTACAAGATGGAAAAAAGGTGGGAGAAAGGAAATATTCCCATTGTCCTGTTGGATATCTGAGACATGGAAGAGTGATATGGCATGTCCTCCACAGTTACGCAGTACATCTGTGTTGGAGCAGGCAGGCAATGAACTGAGATCTCCTAAGTTCCAGTCCAGTGCTCTAATCACAAGACCATTCTTCATCATTGAGACATATTTGGAATGGGCAGGGATGTGTGCAAGCTGGATGTTTGCACTGTTACTTCCCGGGTCCTAATTGCCTTTTGGATGAATATAATGTTTCCATTTTCTTAGCTGTGAATGTAGCACTGTTCTCCCCATTAAATACAGTGGAAAAATACTATTATTTTCATAATTTTATCTTTAACATTTATTGTGTGTTTATGTTTTTATCAATGTTAGCTGCCCCGAACTACTGGAGGCAGAAGTGGCGAGGTAAAAATGCATTAAATAAATAAATAAATAAATAATAATGATCCCTTTATGAAGCCTTAGACTCTTTTCTTCAAAATGTAATGAACTTGAGTAGATTCTGGGATTTTTTAATGTATAACATTTTAAAATTGCATTTCTAGTGCTGCCCTTATCATTGTTCTGTGTTGCTCATAGCTTGCTGATAGAAATACTGTCTTTCTGCTGCTAAGTTACGAAGGGGTCTATTTTTTAATCCATGTTTCTCCTATAATTTTTCTGTTAGCCACAAGAACGTTTGCAACCAATGTGTTTTCTGTGACAATTCTCAGACTCTCCTCTCCCTCACATCTAATGAGTATTGCTATTCATATGCATTTGATCAGCAGGGCCCAGTAATAAGGCTTTGAAAAATTTACCAGTCTAACCTTCATCTCCTTGTGTCAGAAGACGGTAGGTGTAATGGGCATTTGGCACTTGCATTAAATTTTAACTCATCTGTTTTACAAAATTAAATACTTTCACTTGCAATAGAAATGTTCTTTTGGGAGCAGATATATTATCAGATGCTGCTACCTGTTTGCAGTTTCCATTTTCCTCAGTTAAGACTGAATGTGTCCATCTTCTGATATTGTATTTGTCTAAGGGAGATAACAACAGGGTTAAACAAGTTGTTTTTATTGTGCTAAAGATAATCTGGCTGCCAGTAACAAATAGTGGCAGTGCTGGTGCTCTGTCAGTGAATATTTAACCTTAGAATTTAGGGCATCATTTGTATCACTGTCAGGTTGAGCAGTTATACATGAAAATGACAGCAGTTATGGCTGGAAATTGGAATTCTAAAATTGCAAAAGGGAGTCCCTATTTATTGCCATTGTTAAGTCAGGATGCACTCTGCCTCTCTGTCGGTCGGTCGGTTGGTCGGTCATACTCATAACCATAGATTTAGTGTAACCAAATTCTCCTTGCCAAAAGGCATGTAATATTATTTCTCTCACTGTGAATATTTCTGTCTTTCTGACTTGAGATAGGAGTGTGTCAATAGAATTCTAATTAACACACAAGCAAAGTTGGTGTAGTTTGCAGTAGTATTTGTTAGCTCTAAAGTCTAATTCATTGGGTAAAAAGTAGATGTGTGGCCAGCGGGACTGCTCCCAAGGATACCCTGGTGTGGAAAATCCCAGGTGACATGGCCTGAGTCAGATTGGGGCACTGACTGGAGGTAACTGCAGCCGAGGAGCTGACCCACCAGATGCACGACCTGCGTAGGGCCAGGAGCACAACAAACTTGTTGGCGGCGGGCCCTACCTATGCTGTGCTCCCAATGCCCTACCATAATGGGCAGCCATGTCAGTCAATGCTACACAGCCATGGCTGCTGGCCATGGTGACTGCCTGGGACAGGTATGCTATGGCTGCACAGATGTGCTAGTCCGCTTTGGCCCAGGTGGGCAGGCCTTAGCCCAGACTGTGACCTTGGAGATTTTACAAGGTCACAACCCAGGCTAGGCACCAGCACAGCCTGGGGCAGAAGTGGGCCAACATCTAGCAGCCCCAAAATAGACATGCTGTGTGACAAAGCAGGCCACTGTCAGTCTGTGTTTGTTTACCCATTGTTTGACAATGTGCTGCATGATTTACAGTCAATTTCATCTAAAGAACTGCTGTTCTGTGTGTGTGCATGTGTGTGTCCACATGTGTATTTGTGCATCTGCTTGCTTGAACAAGATATAAGGATCCTTGTTTCCCGTTTTTAAATGCTCTGCAACGCAGAAGATGCAATGATGGGAATTAAACACCTTCCTCATTATCTAATAATGACTGCCTGACACAGGTTGGACTAATTCTTACAGTATAATTAAAGTCATCTGAGACTTGAGGCCTCACTACAGGCAGAGGGGTCAGTAAGGTAGGAAAAGGATGTTAAGTAGTGAAAATAGATTCTGACCATATCCTAGGGATTTATACTGAGAAGAATCTTGTTTTAATCACATACGTGTGAATCCAGATTACCTCAATTGGAGTATGTGGCATTAATCCAACTTTAAAGAGGTGTGCATGGAGGAACAATTTGGACCCTGCTTTTGAATCTTCACTTAGGGCTTGTACACATGATGGAGTTTATTTGCAATAATTTAAATCTGTTTAAATTAAACACATTGAGGCCGACCCAATGCTACATCCACACAACTGTGTGGTTTGCGTGCACGCTGCAGGCCCTGGGGACAAGGGTGTGTGCAGTTTATGTGTTCGTAGGTGCACACATATCACATGTGCAGCGCTTGCTGGTCCGCAGCGTATGGGATCAGTCCCATTGATAAACTCACTGATGATTGTCTACATGGAATAGCATTCCAGGTTGGCCAACTCAAGTTAATGGAAGTATTGAGAAGATGCTATCCTGCATGGCTACCCAGGATCTGCAAATCTGACCACCCATCTAAAGGTGGAGAGACTGGATGCATGCCCCTGTGAGCCATGGAGCACCCACTCATGGACACATGTGGGGCCCTGCTGGGAAAGGCAGAGTACTCCGTGTGGGGCCAGCCAAATGTATGGTGGCCACTTCTTTGGCCCTGGGATCCACTTGTTTGAATTGCTCCCCAAGTACTCCATCTGCATGGGTGCTCCATGTACACCCACTCCTCATTGACTTCCTCATTTGAAAACACCCAATTTGTATGAATTAGTTGGAAAGTTCATTTGAATTTTAGAAATAATCATGTCCACACCCATGATTTTAATGAAGAGTGAATCTGTATTAACCTCATATAAACAAGGCCTTAAAAATCAAGTGTCTTCACTTGATAGTGACCTTAACTCAATTAATAGTAAATATTCATCTACATCAGAATTGTTCTGCACAACACAGGGTAAAAACAGATGTGACAGTGGTGTGGCGCCTCCTCCGCGGGAGGCAGGAAACAGCAACCACCACTCTCCAGGTCCACAAGCGGTACATAACAGACATGCCTGTGACCCAGGTGGCTGGAGAGCCATCCCAATGCCCCTCCCCCCACCCAGATAGGGCAAGGGAACACAACAGACATGCAGCATGTGGGGCGTCCTGCTCCCAGCACACTGCCCCCTGCCATGATGGGTAGCCATGGCAGCCAAAGAGGGACAGCCATGACACCCAGCCATGGTGGCCACCACCCTGAAGTAGGGATGCCGGGACCAAAGAGACACATTCTGGCCCTCATTTGCCTGCCTGTCTGCCTGCCTGCCTGCCTGGACGACCCTTGGCCTGGAATATTCGCCTGTGATCTTCTGTGGGACGCATTCCAGCCCAGGCGAGCCACAGCGGCCCCGTGCCACATCTTTTTTTACACACAGAAAAACAGACACTATCTCCTCTGTCCCTGTACAAACTTAGAAGAGACTCTAGGCTCAATTAGGTCATGTTTTCATTTCAGCGGATAATGGCTCCTTTGGGTTACAACTAGAAGAAAAAAGTGAGAAAAAATTCCATTTCCATAACTGATCTTAGAAGATAGTGGGAACCTCAACCTTCAACTCTAGTTAAAGCCTATGGGTTTTGAGTGGGTTAACAACCTCATAGGATTAGCCCCTTTATGATGCAGTTTCAATTGCAAATGATGTTTCTCTGCAGATGGTGGGGATTTCATAGCATATAACAGGTAACATTACATATAAGCCTAGTTTCAAAGTGGAAGAAATCTCACTGGTAAACATTCACTGTCCTCTAGACTATAATTTGAATCTGCTTGAAATTGGAAGGATGGTGGAACTGAGTTCAAATATAATTTAAAATCAGGATTTTGATGATTATTGGGAATTTGAAGGTCACCATTTTAAATCTGAAATGTCAGTTTGCATACTTGACTAGTTCTAGCAGAGAAGGACCACTAAATTCCTCCTCTCCCCTGCCATGAAAAAATAAAATAAAGGTTTCTCATGAAAATGCTGACCCTGTGATATTACTGGCACTGTCAACAAAATAGCAGAGGCAAATCATAAAAGATACAGGAATGGACAGCAGGTTGGCTGACGTATGAGAATTAAAGCACAGGCTGATCTCCCCAGATAAATGTTGATATGCAACAGTGGTAAAATACAGACTGTCAAAAACATTTTCCTTTCCAAAGACATGGGAGGAACTGAAAAGTGCTTTCAAAAGTGATGCCTTTCCGTGCTTCTTCAATCTTTTTTTTTTGTTTTGTTTGAAGCATTAATTATAGAACTACCTTTTTTCTAACCTAAAGCTTTCAGCATGAGTCCAGATCACAGCGTGAGAGAGGGACCAAAGACAATTTCCAAATAAGCACTGAAGTATTCATCAGACGAATTTGACATATCTGAGGTGCCTTGAAATCAGTGCTGTGGCTCATCTTCTTTAGTGTTCTATAGTGGGATTCTCTCTTCTTTGAGTTAGAAGTGCCAACTCTGAAAGCAATCACTGCGGAGAGGGCACTGCTATATCGGCAATTTCTTTGCAGAGCAGTGCCTTTGCTAGTGGCATAAAAGTATATCGGTCACTTACCGATCATCTCACAGTAGGTCTGATAAATAGAGAATACTCGAGTCAAAGTTCTAACACCAGAGACCCACCCACAGTGTACCCAGCAGTGAATGGGTAACTCTCCCATTGGGTTGCAGAAAGGCAAAAGCAACCAGACATGGTTCTAGCCACACCACTTCTTTAACACTACCAGTCATGGAAACTGGTGTGCTTTAACTAGGCTGGATCAATGAGCCAAAGTGACTACTCCACAGGAGTCAGAGATAGACTTTGACTTTGCCATCCAGTAAAAATATATATATATAGTGAAATAGATCCTCCGCTCCCATACAATGGAACAACTCCATTGGGCGTACTTGAGCTATGTTAATTTGTATCTATTCTGTTCACTGAATTTATAAATTCCCATTCTTCCTAGACTGACAAAAATGAAGATAATATATATCATAAACACATTTATTTGCCGCCAAAATTTTCAGTTTGACCTGTCATCTCATGCATTATTGCCATGTATGGCACTTGATTGTTCTGAATGAATAATAGTCTCTGGTCATCTATCAATATGGACATTTTTACACCCCATTGTACTACCACATTTGAATGTGAACTCATGTAGCTCAAGTATTATGGCTTGTGTTTGTGGAGTTAAAGGGTGTTTTTACACACACATTTATCCTGCATGTTTGCGGTTACATTCTGTGTATCTAAATCACTCACCCAGATCTTAAACATCTGGGTCTTTGAACTTCTGCACAGAACTTCTCCCAGAACTTTTGTGTGTAAAAAGATCTCCTGGTAAACTGCTTTGCTCCAGGCAGCTGTGGTCACTTGGTTTCCATGGCAGCCCCTCACGTGTACAGCTGTGGCTACTTTAGGCTGCCTCAGGGCAGTGTGTGTGTGAAGAATGCATCCGGAACTAATTTGTGGACTTGTAAACCCAGAAGATTGAAATACCAGCACTTAAAGGTGTATGTAAAAATGCCCAGTCTCTGATTTCTTATCCTACACATGGTATGGCTGGCTACAGCTCCTATGGGGAATTAGAAAATGAGAGGCACTTTTGCTCTGTGTTCTTCTCAGCTGTGAAAACTGTAAAACTCCAATTACTCCATTACTTTAATTATTCTCCCAATTTTAACTATAACCTTGTCACCCTCAGCATAATCCAAGAAACACATTAGAAGTGAAAGATACAAGCTGCAGCAACTTTTGAACACTTTCTTTTATTAGCAATTGATTCTAAAGGTGAAGACATTAATGAGTTCTTTAAGTCTCATCTACAAAACAGTATTTCTCTGATAAAATGCTGAATTTTAACCAGTAGGCTTCCCTCCTCCCACCTCACAAAGTGTTTTGATTACAGCTTTGTAAGTCTGTATATGTGCTGGTAAATCATCTAGTCAGAAGAATAATATTTTCCACCTTTCATGACCATTGTATTGACAGCATATGTATGCACACTGAGAGGAAGAAATACTGAAAGCAACTGTTTATCAAAGGCTTCTGAAGCAGCTGAGGAACATGTTACTGTAAATTTTCTAGAGGGCTGGTGGTGGTTTTTTTGTAAATAATTTGTAACATAAGTAACAATAATCCAGTAAATAAAGGGACTTGTCTAGGAGTTGTAATAATAATAATAATAATAATAATAATAATTAATAATTAATAATTAATAAATAAATAATTTTTATTTATTTATTCAAATTTATACCCTGCCCTTCTCAGACAGCTCAGGCCGACTGAGCCTGTAAAACGTCTAAATCTATATTTAGGTACATACAGGCATACTACTGAGTTCAGTGGCTCATCCCAGGAGTTTTAACCCTCAAACGTGTCGGGCCTCCTGAAAATTTCATAGAGGCCAATGGTCTGAAATTTGAAAGAAAAAAAAAAATCAGTTCACTTGGGTCACTAATTATAATCCTGTTCTTTCACCACCATATTCAACTAGGTAGAAAGGTCTGCCCACTAAGCTGTAAGCTCGCAGTGCAGGAGACATGAGTCCTCTTCCTCCACAAACGTCTTGTATGATCTTGGACAAGGCTCACTTCTCCATCTGTAAAATGGAGATAATAGTACTTCCCTACTTCACACAGTTCTTACAAGGATAAATCAATTTGAAATTGGCAGAAGCTCCTATATATATATCTATTGGGTTCCTATTTATACCTAGAATAGAATCTAAACTGGACATCAGAACAATTTGCCCAATGGTGAGGTCTGGAAAATGGTGTACATGCTTTAACCCTAGACTCTGCAAACCACTGGTGAATATACTGTATAGGTTACATACAAACATAATTCATGTGCACTAATGCCTGTCAGAATAGAGCTGCAATTGTTCTGATGGATGTTTTCCTGCCTCGTCAGGTAATGCATCAAAGGTTCCTTAGACTCAACTGCCCCCTGCCCATTACTTTTGAGTGTCCAGCTTCCATTCATGTGAATGGCAGCCCTGCATATGCAAGTGGTGGAATGTTTGTGTCCTTAATGTAGGTATCATCAAAGCTAGTACTTTTTAGCTAACATGCAGAATACCGTAGTAATAAACGTATGAGAAAATGCTGCAATTTCACTGACTATCAAATTCCCTCCCCTATTTTCCCACCACCAGCACACTCCTTACATCTCTATATGTGTATGTTTCTTTGTAGAGTTCAAATGCAGCAAATCATTTTAACACAAATTGTATTGCAATAGAAGAAGTAATTTTTCACTGACATAAACTACAACATGGCTTACAATATGTGTGGTATATTTTCTACTTGAATACCATAGGTGGCATTAAAAACATCAATATTTATATAGTAATAAACTTTGCTTGCACTACAGAGTCATTCATATAGTGTTGTTATATTTTTCACAAGTATTCTTCTAGTCAGATTCATTTCTGGTTCTTTGAAGGTAAACCTATAGCAGTCCAAAGTCATATGTGTAGATTATCCAGTCCTGAAAATGTTCTAGGCAGAGCCGGGCGTACCATAGGGCAACCCAAGCAATTGCTCTGGGCCCCCACAGGGGACTCTGTTTTCACCAGGGCAGGGCCCCCATTCCCTCTGAGAGGGGCCCCAAACATGACCACTTTTAGGGCCCTGTGGACACATAAGAACATAAGAGGTGCCATACTGGGTCAAACCAACAGTCCATCGAGTCCAGCATCCTGTCTCTGACAATGGCCAATCTCTGTCTCTTGGGAGAAGTACTCAATGGGCAATCCATTCCCTGTTGTTCCAGCACCCAACAGTAAGAGGTTATGTCCCTGAAATGGTGAAACCTACTTGAATAAAAGCCATTAATAGACCTACCATCCAAGAACTTATCCAATCCCTTTTTAAAACTAGCTACACTACAGCCTGTGACTACTTAAGAAAGAGGTGGGATCATGGGGGAGGGACCGCTAGGGGTCTGGCACAGGCATTTTATCTTTACCCTGGGCCTTGCAAAATCTAAAGCCAGCCCTGGTTCTAGGTATGAAAGTAATGACCTTTATATAGCCACCAATGGCTTTATGCAGTATCTTCAAACCAAGACAATCTTGGAAGATTACTGATAGTGATAAAATTATCTTAGTAATGCAAGCACTGTCCTTTCCAAGTTTAGCATTGGCAGTGGCATCAAAAATACATGGGAAAATATTCTTGTCTATATTAGACTCTCATGTGCTATTGGTTTAATAATAGAAGTATTAAATAAAAAAGAAATCACAGTCTGAGCCTGAAACAGTTTTCAGGTATTTGGAGCGGGAGCAGTTCAATGGGATTCCTTTGAAAGCAAAAGTATGTTATTAGGATATCATTGTTATTATCATAAAAGCATCAACAGCATTCAAGAGTATTTGGCGGAGCTGCCACCGATGTATAGCTGTCGTTTAAAAACCAGTGGGGAATTCCAAGTGCTTTTGGAGCCTGCAGTGCCACTTATTGCGAAATCAGAAAGTAACAATTGATGAGGGAAAAGGAGGAAAAGATGCAAGAAAGAAGTAAGAGGGAGAAAATGTTCTTTTAAAGGAGTAGCATTGTTGCTTCCTAGAGAAGTAACAAAGATTTCTTTCTCCCGGTAGATTTCAGGACCATACTCAGGGGTGGTGAGTAAAGCATCAGCCCTTCCCTCTCCCAAGCCCCTCATCCACTTGCAAAGATTTTTTCTCCCCTTCCAAAAGTCTCTGCTATGAAACAATCCAGAAGTTGTCTAAAACAAAAGGGTGTGGCATGAGTCCACAGACATGTGAATGAGGCTGCACCTAAGCTGCACTGGATGTGCTTTAGTGTATAACCAATGGTGGGGATCTGAGTTCACTGCATTTCCCCCATTTGTGGTAATAGGGGAAATGTAGTGAACATGGGTCCCTGGCCAATGGACTACAGCTTAACTGTCTGCTAATTGTATTATTTACCCCCACAGTACTTTTTGGTCCCCTTTTCTGTCAGTATGTCTACGGGTCCATTTAACAGAAACACACTGATTTCAGAGCATTGTTTGCTTGTTTAATTTTGCAGTTTGCAGGAATGTAGAATGGAATATGTTAGCATTGTATATTAGTCTGAATCCCTTACAAAGCAAACAAAAGTTGTCAAAGCTGTTCTGGGTCGGGTGCACTGATAGTATTCACAATATTCATGTCCTTCAGTGCAAAAAGCCTGAAATGAGGTTTGCCTTTCGACACAGATTTTATTTTTATTACCTGATTCTGTTTTGTTTATCCAGTGTTGTTTTCATTCTTCTTATAAGCCAATGCTATGCTGGAACCATTAGAAGGATTAGAGTGCTGGCAAATTTGAAATCATATTGATGACCTAAGATAATATTGTAATAATATGTGATGTGCATTTCTGTGAAAAACACTGATACATAAAAATCAAAAGTCTTTCCAAATTTAGTTACTGGAGCTCCACTTAAAGAGATTGCTGTGTTCTAGTTACAGAAGGAAATGCAGTTCTTAAGACTACCCATTCTTATTCCTGCCTCTGCCAGTCCTTCATGTGGTAAAATCTTGACTGCATTGAAATGAATGTCAAAGCTTCCATTGACTTCAGTGGGGCCATGATTTCACCACTGGCCATTTTTACATGGACCGCAGTGGAGTGGCAGTCTGTGGGTATTTTCAGATGTTACGAGATCACAGTGAACCCCCGTCAATACCCACATGGGGTCAAAGCGCCCTGAACGTCTGTTAGCCGGTCGCCAGATGTTTGCCACGGTCAATTCCCACATGGGGTCAATTTCAACCATGCTTCCGGAACTCCCCGCTGGACAATCCCCGGAAGCGTGATCAAAGAGATCCCCGGTGGGAACCAACAAAAACTAACATCTGGCCAGTGACCACGGCCCGGAATCCCCGGCGGGATTCCGGGCCGTGGTCAAATCGGTTGCCTGCCCGTCTCCCCAGAGGGCAGGCGGTGGGGGAGCATGGGGGGGCGGGGCCGTGTGGCTGCACGTTGCGCTGCGCGGCCCCTCCCCGATTCCCCACTGGGATCAGCCGGCACGTCTGTTGGCCGTGCCGGCGTGATCCCAGCGGGGAATCTCAGGGTTGTTTCCGTGACGGGGCGAAGCCGCCCCGTCATGTCTGAAAACACTCTGTGTATGCACTGCTGGGAGGGGTGTGTGGGGGGGGGGAGCGTCAGATGGATGCACACCCATCTCCACCCATCTCCATGCATGGAGCAACCCAGCTTTTTGCCGGTTGTTCTGTGCATGGAGGTGGGTGGAAATGGGTGGATCGCGGGAGTACGCACCCACCCACTGTCACTTTTACAGAGGCTCTCCCCCACATATCCACTGGGTGGACATGCGGGGGGAATGTCTCATGTAAAAAAAACAGGCTAAGATTTTATTTGGACAAGTTAAATATTGTCCTAGAATATTCATCTATGAGCTAGGGGTAATAGGTGAAATCCTGATTCCATTGAAATCAGTGGAAAACAATATGTCCAGGATTACACCCAATAGGACTAACCAATTCCACTTGGGTGTTACGTGACTAAACTGCTTAATGTTTGTAAAAGGCTTTGAGATCTTTGAATGAAAGATGTTGTGTAAGCATAATATGTAGTTATATTTATAAAGATATATATATATTCATATTTATACCTTAACACAATAGCAAAAAGCCACACGCTGTGTTTAGATATAACATCAGGAGCGTGTTCAGCATAAACACAGAAGTGACCTTCTGATCCAAGCATGTTCACTTTATGTGTTTAAAACAGGTTCAACTGGTGGCCAAATGTGTGTTCGGGAGTGTTATGGTATATACGCAGAACAGCCAAACACGTGTTTAGGGGCACAAACAGCTGGTTTTCATTATGTGTAAAAGCACCCAATGTCTCCCTTGAGCTTAAGAAACTGAGAGAATCAAACTGTGAGATGATTTACACCTTTTAGACTGGAAATATTCAGTTTGTTTTGTTTACAAAGGGGATACATAAGAAGGGACATGGGTGTTTTTAGATCTGCATGAAAATTGTGGGGTTTGTAAGCTCCTGCAATAATTCCTCTCCGTGACAAAGAAGATGGTGCTCAGGATGACAGGATTGCAACATCACATCTGCAGGGAAAACTTCCATGATAATTGCAATCAGGGTATTTTTAGATGTGTATGATGAGCAGTTTGCACAAGTCTTGCAGAAGTTTTTAAATGTGCGGAAGTTTTCAATTGTGCATTTGGAAACCCTCGATATCTAGGGTTTACAGATGAGCATTAACATGCAGACATTTCCATGAGATTTGTGGGAGTGTAGTCTATACATGCAGGTAATTTGCAGGGTTTATTATCCTTCCCTGCAAGTGACGTCTCATCTAAAAATACCCATAGAAGTATACAAAAAACAGCAAGTGTAAATTACTCCTTTTCATAATACGAGAATAAGGGACACCCAATTAAACTAAATGGCAGCACATCTTAAACTTCTAAGGGGGGGATACTGTTTACATGATGGAGAATTAATATTGAATTCACTACCATCAAACAGAAGTGAAACTTAGATTTTAAAATTCAAATGTGGGTCAGGCAGCTATATGTGCAATGAGAACATTCATGGTTGCATTACCTAAAAGCTGCAAATGGATGCACTTTCTCGTGACCAAAAGCATAAGTCAACTACCTACTGAGAGTTAAGAAGAAATTTCCCCCAAGGACTGTGTTTATTACGTAATAGTCCAGCGAGGTTTTTGATACCTTGTCTTCAAGCATCTGTTTTCTGCCCACAATCACTAACAAGCTACTGAACTAAGTGGATCCATTCTCTGAATGGGCATGACTTTTTGTTCCTGTACTCCAGTATTTGGCTAAATGCATGCCTAATGTTAAACATGACATTGACTAGCATGCTGTAGTTATGCTGCAATTGCACAATGTAAAACTTCATTTTAGCCTCTTCATATATTTTTAGCACTAATCCTCTCATTCATTCTAATACCGTGGAGCCTTTTTCAGTGTCTGCTTACCAGGTTTAGCATTGATTAAAGCTCCTTTATCTGAGCTGCTACTTTGTATTACATACAGTTGCGTCTTGGAAAAGATAGTGCTATATATGTGTGCACTCTCTCTGTCTCTCCCTGGCCCTTTTTACACAGACTGCTTCCGGGGGGGGGGGGGGGGGGGGGGGGGGGGGGGGGGGGGGGGGGGGGGGGGGGGGGGGGGGGGGGGGGGGGGGGGGGGGGGGGGGGGGGTGGAACAGCCTAGGGTTGGGATGCATGGTGGGGGAGGATTCAGGGTAGGTGGGGAACATCCTAGGTGTGGGATGCAGGGTGGGGTGGAACAGCCTAGGGTTGGGATGCAAGGTGGNGGGGGGGGGGGGGGCGTGTCTATGTGCATGCTGCTGTGGGGTGGTGCAGGGGTGTGGGTGCAGACGGGTGCACAACCAACCCCACTCATGGAGCAACCTGCGTTTTTGCTGGTTGCTCTGTGCGTGCGGGATGAGTGGGGATGCATGGGGATGCGTGGGTCACAGGAGCACGCACCCACACATTTCCACATGAAGCAACCTGTGTTTTTGCTGGTTGCTTTGTGCATGCAGGATGGGTGGGGATGCATGGGGATGCATGGGTCGCGGGAGCGCGCACCCACACACCTCCACATTTACACAAGATGCTATTCCGCATGGATGATGGGTGTCCATGTGCATCTCGTGTAAAAAGGGCGATTCACTCACACACACACACACACACACACATGTGTGTATATGTATTTATATATAAATACAGCTACTGTATAAACTAGCCTCTGTGGCAGTTTTGAGCTTAGTTGGCCAGCATCAAACTTCCTTCTTTTTCACACGTTCTTGTCAATCATAAAAACATAATAACAAAATGATTATCCCCTTTGCGCTATAGATCTAGTGTTAGCCAATGGCACAGAGGTAAAAATAAGGTACTTTTATTTGCCTATTTTTAGGAACAGCAATAGGGCAATTCTCTAATGAAGAAGTGTTAGAGGAGGTATTGTAGTAAAATTGTCTCTTCTCGTTCCTGGTAAATACGTAAACCATTGACAGCCTTGTCACCATCCTGTGTAATAATTGAGAGACAAATAATCTCAGAGTTGTTATGATGACTTTAAGATTATAATGTGGCTTTATCAATTCTGAAGTGATGCTTTATTCACCATCATTTTACAGATGGAGAAGCTGAGGAACAGAGGATTGTTGTTGTTTTTAATTCATTAAGATACTTAATAAGCGAGTAGCAGAAGCAGCATTCAATTTGGTTGCAGGGAATTTACAGGAGGTAAGAATTCTACTTCCTTTCCTACAAAATTTCTACAAAATTCGTACTACTGAGTTAGTTAACTAGGAATTTTGCCTTTGTATGAACTGCATGATTTAACCTCATAGGCAAAGCAATGCCTATGTTTGTACAGAGTTAATGCATGTTAGTATCTTCATTAAAAGCTACCACAGAACAGCAGAAATACATTTCTTTCCCCTGAGGTCATCAGGGGCTGCCCTTCTGGAGGTTCCCTGCTATAGACGGGTGGGGACCGACAGGCAAGCCTTCTCGGTGGCCACTCCGGTGCTGTGGAACTCTCTCCCAGTGGAGGTCCACCCCAGTCTAAGCCACCTTACATTCCACCATCAGTGTAAGACAGGGCTGCACAAAGTGCGGCCCGCAAGGACCATTCCTGCAACCCAACTCCCCCTGGCCACAAAGTCCTTTCCTGTGGCCCTCCATGCCTCCTCCTGCTCTGGCAATCACCTTTCTCCAGCCCCCGCACTGATGCGAAACCCTCCGTCATCCGGGCAGCAAGCCTATTAAAGGCGCTGTCCGAGTCCCCCCTTCTTCCCTGACTCCAGGTTCCTGCTGCTGCCGATGTCTCCACCTGATCCCCTCGCTGCCGCTTCTGCCACCCAGATTTCCAGCCCCAGCTCCTTGCTCCCAGGGGGTGGGGTTATGCAAATTGGGGGAGGGGCCACATGCGGCCCAGGGTTGCTTCCAAACCAAATTTTCTGGCCCTCGTCACGAATCAAGTTGAGCACCCCTGGTGTAAGACCTGGCTCTTCCACCAGGCACTTGGTGGATGGGAGGGTTAAAGAGTGGATTGGGAGGGCGACGTTTTGGTTTTTTTTAATGTTTTATGAGAAAGCAGGAGGTTGCTTGAGTAAATAGAGAAAATTAGAGAATGATGTGTTAGGACTGGGAAGGACACCATTTGCTGTTTTAATGTTTTATATTGATTGTTTATGGATTTATATTATTGGTATTTACATTTTAATTGTATTTTTATGATGTTTTGTGAACTGCTCCGAGCTGCCTGGGGCAGAAGGGGCAGGATATAAATTTCATAACTAAATAAATTAAATTAAATAATACATTTTCAAATCTGTGTCTGTTGCCTGTTACCATTAACAAGAACTCAAAAACAGAAGGTGAAAGCTCCCACTCAGAATTCTATTGCTGTAATAGCCCCCTTCCTCCTTTGTCACATTGGTACTCACCATGGCTTCAGCAATTGGTATTGTTGATGGACTGTAGTGTTAAGATTATTGCATTAACCGCTTGAAAACCACTTCTCTTTGTTAGATTCCAGGCTAAGATTACACCTAAAGATGAACTCAGAAGCCTTTAAGATAAGCCTAAGCTTTTAATAATCTTATGTAGGAACCCAAATGATCAGTAGAAGAAATGTAAACTATGATGAAAAGTTCTGAATTCCCCTCTTGTACTGGTGATCTCAGAACGAGTAGTCTTTATTTACCCTGGTGTAAGTAATAGAAGAGTCAGACTGTAAATATTTTAAACTTAGATTCTCCCTCATTTCCAGAACTTGCAATTTCCTTCTGTTGTGGTATGAATTTCCCTCAGAAAGACTGAGTTTACAAGCGCTTAACACAGGCCATTTTTACACACACCTTAAAGTGGTGGTCTTTCAATCTTCTGGGTTTACAAGTCCACAAGTAAGTTCCAGATGCATTCTTCACACACACACTGCCCTGAGGCAGTTCCTGGATGCATCCTTCACACAAGCACTGCCCTGAGGCAGCCTAAAACAGCTGCAGCTGTAGACGTGAGTGGCTGCCATGGAAACCAAGGGTGATTTCAGACGTGATGGGTGGCAGCATTGACCCCAGGCCGTGGGGTGGTTCGGACCACAGGCGGGGGTGAAGGGGCGCACCAACAGACATTCACCCCTTTGCCCCTGGCCCTGGGGACCGCCGAACCACGGCCCAGGGTCAATGCTGCCGCCCCACGCGACGCAGCATGCGTCAGCACGACCCTGTCCCCTGCGCTCCCCGGCTGCCCGCCCTCCCTGAGACAGGCAGCCGCAGCGGCCTATCTGGTCGCTGCCGCCACCCACCACCGAAACTCCGGAACGTGGTGAAGGTAAGGTAACAGATGCTACTTTTCCTTCACCACATTCCGGATTCTCCCTAACCACACTTCGTTCGCTGCCGTGGTGCAGGAGAACAAAGCGTGGTTAGGTTCACCGCGGGGGGTGGTTGACTGAGGTGAACATCTGGATGCGAGTAAACAGATGTTCACCTGCTTTCAACCCCCTCCACGGTTGACTGCAGTTGACTGAGGTGATTTCAGACAATGTAACGTCTGAAATCACCCCAAGTGACCACAGCTGCCTGGAGCAAAGCAGTTTACCAGGAGAAATGTTTATACACACAAGTTCTGGGAGAAGTTCTATGCAGAAGTTCAAAGAGCCAGATGTTTAAGATCTGGGTGAGTGATTTAGACACACAGAAAGTTCAGGACGTAACAGCAAACATGCAGGAGAAATGTGTGTGTAAAAAAAACATCCACAGAGCAGTAAAGACAGCTGAATGCAGCATTTAGATGTTCTGGAGAGACCCCCCTCTCACCTTGAATATGGCAGCTGTTTTTTTTCTATGGCTTCCTGTCTCCTTAATGTTCTTATGTGATCATCAAGAAGCTTGACCTCATTGCCCTCATCGTCAGATAATCCTAATGACTTTTCTTCATTCATAAAATGTCTGGTTCTTCATTTAGAAAATAGATAGTTTAAAAGACTGAATATAATTGAATGCAAAGTGTGGAAAGTTGAGCCAGAATGGTTTATGGGAAGAGAAAGCAGGAAGTTGCTGAGTATCATGACAGGAGTTTGGGATAAGCTAATGAATCTCATTACAGCTAAATGATGAGTGGAGAGTGAGGTGTGAGTAACTGCTTGAGTAAATAGAGAAAATTAGAGAATGATGTGTTAGGACTGGGAAGTAAGTCAGCACAAGAAAGCTCCTCTTCCAATGGAGCTTTATCACTTGATCAAAGAAAAACAGATAAACAAACATGAAACTCTAACACAAAATATCCTCAGATCAGGCTTTATTAACTCAGACTCACATCCACATCCATGGATCTGTGTTTTCCCAGACAATCTCTCTTTTCTCATCTCTACATCAGCTGGTTGTGGAGCTCCTCCCCAAAGCATCAGTGTGAGTCTGAGTCACTATTAGTTATTCATTTCCCTAGGACAGGTTAGGGTCTCTGCACTCTGTCAGAAATCAAAGGCATACTGTGGGTCAGGTTACAAAAATCACAACCATGTTGTATGGGATGGCCTGCACTTTCCCATAATTTTTTACTCCTCCAAATTATTGCTTTTCTTTTCATACCTTTACTTAGGGTCAGGCTCAAATGCTCAAAGCATTCATTTTATTGGGAATTGCTTCTGCAAAGGGGTGTTAGACTCTGTTTTCTAAATTTAAAAGTGATGTGCAAATAGATGTAAATGGGATTATCTCCTCCTTAAATTAACATAGACATCAATTTTTTCCAGATTGGGTCAAATTCACCTCTGGTGTAATTCCACTAATTTGGGGCCTATGTTTCAAGTAGGTAGGTTGTTAAGAGCTTGTAAAACCTGTACTGAATAAACTATTCACCAAGGGCATCAAACAAGTTTATTTGGCTTAGCAAAAGCGCAGAGTTATACTACATATTCTTGAACACCATCAATTACTATTTAGGTACATGTAGACACAGATCATTCCTGTAACCCAGAGAGCCAGAATTCATGTAATTGGGGCAGAGGGGGACAGAAGGAGATTTAAAATGTAGCAGCTTAGCCTGCCTAAGACGCACTTAGGTTTCCCTCTGAATTGGTTCCATTTTCTTTTTAAAACCATTTACTGCTGAGAAAAGAATTCAGCTGGTGGGAAAAGGAATAAAGGAAATGTAAAAAATATTAAGCAAGCACTGGAAAGCAGAATTGTATTTAATATCCAGCCTACTATAATTATATCTTGCGTGTTTCATCAGTTCTAGCCTTACTATTATTATTATTTTTAAAATTTGTTTGTCGGAAAAGTCACACTTTCTGTTCATCTGATTCCTGGTATAACTCTCTCTCTCTCTCTCTCTCTCTCTCTCTATCTATCTATCTATCTATCTATCTATCTAATTTTTAATTATTTTTTGTATTGCTTTTACTCAAAAAGGAACAGGGACAGATACGTTTAATTCCTAATAGGCAATTATCCACTGGCATGACACAGATTGAAAGTTCTCATCTCATCTCAGAAAAAGTAAATAGTAAGCTAAAATGAGTAGGGATGTTGAGATCTGTGAAACTAATTTGAGGAGTCACGTCTTTTAACATATCTATGAATTTGAGAAAGTTTGAATGAAATTTGACTGTATTTATTTCACTTAGGACATTTTTAGTCGAGTGAGAGAATCTAGCGGATTGACAACGCTGCTCTTTAAAAAGTTGCATGTGGAGTGTTTACTCATACCGGAAGTCGCCGGCCACCATTGAAAACAGTGGCGCCTGGTGGCTTGCACATTATTTTTTAAACCTTGAAATAGAGGTTTTACAAATGCGGTTTTACAAATTGGATATTGAGGTTTTACAAATCCAGTTTTAAAAATAATGTGCAAGCTGCCAGGCACCACTGTTTTCAATGGTGGCCAGCAACTTCCGGTTGTCACCGGGGTTGGGGGGGGGGAATAAGGGAGACCCGGAAATCCCCACCCACTCACACACACGGCTCAGGCTCGCGCTCTGCAAGGACGCCCTGGGAAGGTAATGCCCATCAGGATAGTATGATAGCCTTAATGACCTTACAGAAGTCAGGCCTCTATCATCATTGGGCGCAGAGCTTCGAAGTGAATACACAAACACGCTTTTCAGACACCCCAGGGGGAAGAAACTGGAATGGAGTGTGGGGTCCCAGTGAGGGTTACAAGGAAAAGGTACCAGGGTGGAGGTTGGGGGTTCAAGGGCTCGCACACTGCACAGTATAAGACAACTAACCCAGGAGGGGAGGAAGGACGGGTCACGCAGCCCCACCACCTCTAGCAATCACACTCCCTCGGGAACTTCACCACAGGAATCCACACACTCCCACTTGTTCCTGGATTGCCTCTCTAACCCTCTGCACACACCATACCCAGAAGACGACAAGGGAAGAGAGAACAACGGAGGGGGAGGGAAGGGGAGCAAGAACGTGGAACGAGAGAAAATGGGGGAGAGGGGCTCAACGAGACACACAGCACAATAGCAAGGGGGCACACTCAATAAACCACAAATGTACACTTAGCTTTGGTGGACCAGCTTCTCAATCTCTGATTACCGACACTGTCTGTATGGCAGCGCCAGTAGTTATAGACCAGGCTCTGCCCCCCGACGTGCCTGGATGCATGCGGAGCGGCGCACAGGGGCTGGTGCTGACCTCACTTCCTGTGAGGTGGACGGAAGTGGTTCTGGCGTGGTGCTGCTGTCAGGGGTTGTCCTGGCAACAGCATGTGGTGGCGGGGTTGCTGTGACTGGCGGGTCTGCAGGAGGTGACTCGGATCTCCCAGGTGAGTGGGAAGGCACTTGCCGGGGTTCGGGCCCAGTTCATTGCCGCTGCCGCCATACCCCATGCCCCGGCCCCTGATACCGGTATGTGTAAACGCCCCCCACGCAACTTATTTAAGAGCACATTTGTCAATCTGCTAGATTCCCCCCATTCATCTAAAAAAGCTCTTACTTTGTTCATTTAATCAAGTTTAATTTTGAGTTTGATTCGTTCATTCATAATCAAGGTAATCAAAATAAAAACATTATTTTATTAAATAAGTGTACTGAGCAAGTTAAAGAAAAATAAAATCAAACAAGATTGTATATTTCCACTGTTGTGCCATTTAGAAGGGGACACCAGCAACTTTGTTTTTGTTTTTTGTGGGTTTTTTGCATTAGGAAAAGAACATGTGACACACACTAAGTTTTTGTACTAAGAACATAATACGTTACAGCCGTTGCTGGCTGGGGTGGTTAGTACCTCCTTTTGGGAGGGCAGGGTGCCTGACTGCCTAAAGGGGGCTGTGGTTAGGCCCCTGCTTAAGAAACCATCTCTTGACGCTAATGCTCCTGCCAGTTATCGGCCAGTCTCTAACCTTCTCTTTTTAGGGAAGGTTATTGAACGGGCTGAGGCACGGCAGCTCCAGGAACATCTGCATCACACCGGTTTCATTGATCCCTCCCAGTCTGGGTTTCGGCCTGGGTATGGTACGGAGACAGCCTTAGTGGCCTTGGTTGACGATCTCCGTTTGGCATTGGACCAGGGTTGTCAGATCTTACCGGTCCTGCTAGACCTTTCGGCTGCATTCAACACAGTCAATCATGAGGTGTTGGTGACTCGCCTGTAGGACCGTGCCGGGATTGGCGGGACAGTCTTGGACTGGTTTCATTCATTCCTGGCTGGGAGAACTCACCGGGTGGTCTTGGGGGAGTGTACGTGTTCCCCCGGGACCTCACGTGTGGAGTTCCGCAGGTTGCCATTTGTTCCCCCTTTTGTTTAACATCTATATGCAGCCATTAGGGGAGATCATGAGGGGGTTTCAGGGCATGCAGTGTCATGAGTATGCTGATGACACTCAGCTCTACCTCTGCTTTTCCATTGACCCAGGCCATGCAATCTCCTTATTTTCCCAGTGCCTGTCAGCTGAGGGGGCTTGGATGAGGTCGAGCCATATGCAGTTGAATCCTGACAAGTCAGAGGTGATGTTGGTGGGCGAGGGCTTGGGGAACCTGGGGGTGGTTGAATCTCCTCTTGTTGGGGGGGGCGGTCGCCCTCCCATGGTCTCTCAAGTGCAGAGTCTGGGTGTGCTCCTCGATTTGCGGCTCAGCCTGGAATCTCAGGTTGTGGCTGTGGTGGGGAGTGTGTTTCGGCAGTTACATCTTGTCTGGCGGCTTCAGCCGTATCTCTCAGACTCCGACCTCGCCACTGTCATCAATGCCTTCATCACCTCGAGGCTGGATTACTGCAGCGCGCTCTACGTGTGGCTGCCTGAGAAGCTGGTCCAGAGGCTGCACCTGGTGCAGAATGCCGCGGCCCGTCTACTTACGGGGGCGGGTCACAGGGAGCACGTTACACCAGTGCTCCGGGCTCTGCACTGGCTGCCTATAAAGCACCGGGCCAGGTTCAAGGTGCTGGTTTTAACCTTTAAATCCCTTCACAGCCTGGGCACTGCTTATCTGCGGGACCGCCTCACTCCCCATGTGCCCGTATGACCCTTGAGGTCATCCGTGGGAGCCTTTTTGGAGGTTCCCCGGATGAGGCAGGTGGCCACCGATGTTAGATCTTTTTCGGTGGCCGCCTCTGTGCTGTGGAATTCGCTCCCGGAGAAAGCTCGG